>JZLH01S0319476.1:0-17064 GCA_001188425.1 Eucidaris tribuloides
TGATTTATGAATTACGACTTGATTGGTCGGGTTTAGTCGAAAAAATGTTTACTCTTATAGATTCTGGATAATGTACGCCGTGCTAATCTACGTGATTATCATTGCTGTTTAATATTATATGAAGCACATTCTGGACCAATTTTGGTGAAAGGAAAGGAATCTGAATTCGGTTGAATAAGTGTTCTTATTTTTCATTTCTTTCCATTTATTGTTAAGTGGTTTTCGGTTTCAATTTGACTTATTGTGAATTCCGATTGATTTTTGTATACTTTTCACATCTGTTTAAGTTTCTACTATAATGATATAGTGACTGTCTTTTACGAATGTTGTGCGGAATATATCGATACTGTTTATATGATGGGAATTATCTTGTTTTTTGTTTCGTAGAATTACGGTAAAAAACGGATTTTTACATTTATCACGTTGTTTCAATTGAATTTAAAAATCCTGGAAAAAATTCACATGTTTTTAATGAGCGTTTTTTGATTGTTGTCGTTTGTTGGATCAGAGTGTATATTTTATCATACTTACATGTATATACATTAATTGATATGATTATGACCTTTCATGACATTATTTGCATGCGAAATTCTGCATATACGTGCTGTCATTTTCGCTTCCTCGGCAGAGCAATATGCCTTCCGGAATCCAACTCCAAAGGGGTTGAATTTCCCACTCCCTTGCTCGTGTGAAACTCATACAAAGCTCTTAACCAGATCTTGATTACTCTCTGGGAGGTCGGCACAAATCGTAGCGTAGGTCGGCACAAGTTCGTACGTAGTCGGTACAAGTCGCACCATAGGTCATCAAAACTCATACCAAGCTCTGTGTTACTCGTATTGCGCTCGGTTCACTCGTGAAGTCATCGTCGTAAACTCGATGTTGCATCGCAGATCACTCGTAAAATAAACAATTTTTATGGCGAGTTAGCGCGAGTTGAAGCTCGCGGTAACTCGCCATACTCGAGACTACAACTCGGCTAAGTGGGAACGTAGCTTTAAGGCATTAGCGCATGAGTGATTTTTGTTATGTTGCTGGGTTGGTGCAAAAGAGATTCGCTGCCTTAAAGATAGAGTTCGGGATTTGCACGCCAGAGAACTTCAAAACGAATGCAAACCGCTCAAATCGTTCACAATGTGAGGATTAGTATAAATAAACACCTGTCATAAAACGTTTGGGTAGAATACGTAGTTTTGTTGAAAATCTAGATTGTTAAATTTCAAATATTGCAAGTAACGGACACGTCAACCGGACACGTTCTGTTAGTTCCAAAATTTTCCGATCAGCCGTTAGCCGAAGGTCGCGCGGAGTTTGGCCGTTTAACCAATCAGTGTGCTCCGCTGGTCGTGCGAACGTGCACATAGCCATCATCCGGAATTTGAGCAAAATTCAAACTCGCGGAAAGAACAATATTCTGGTAGCGTATCGTTATTAGTTTTTCTCATAAAACAACAAGTTCGTGACGTATGGATCTCAAACTTTCAACACACCATTTGTAAGTACTTAACTACCGTTTCGTAATGATAATAAAGGGAAGTGATGGTCATGTGAATCCTGAAATCTATCTTTAAGTCTGTCCTGAAAATTTGCATTCAGTATGACGGCGTCTCGTAAACGTCCTCCTCTTTCTCTCCGAGCCTCTTGTGAAGTTCTTGATAGGTGTGGATCTGTGTGGCTGGCGAGGGATTCTCGTAATGCGGGGACACCTCTTTTGTCGACTTTGGGGGAGTTTCCAACGAGGGTGTTTTCGATTTTCGTCCTTTCCTCCTGAAACTAGAAAAAATACGAAAACAAAACTGAACCCATCACCATCAAAAGTATCGTGTAACAAATTAACAATGTTTCCAGTTTGTAAAAATCCGAGTTACACAATTTGCCCATGCTACCAGTGTCTCTTATGGGGTCTAAAACGATGCCCTGAAAACATTGCTGTTAACAACGATCATTATTTGCTTTTAAAATGTGAAAAAAAAACATTGATCGACCATTCCAGTTTCCCCCATAGAGTGTTGTGATTGCCGAATGGCGGTAGCATTTAATTTCATTTTGTATGACAATTTATTTTAATCAGTACAATTATGTTAAGGGCACGGACTTAAATAATGAATATTATGCTCCAGGGTGGCCAAGAAAAAAAGTACCAGTTGTATTTAAGGTTATTCCCAAATTAATTGCCCATTGCGATGTAATAGATTTTGCATTTGTCTTTCTCTGTAGTTTTAGATCGCAACTGCTGATCTATAATTTTAACAAACTTTTTGTCAGAAAACCCGTCATCTACAGTTTTCCAGGCTGCGACAATACCAAAAGGCTATCACTGGTTACCGGCACTGACACAATGAACACAGGAACAAATATCAAGGCTCACAAATCTGACATTGTTATGTTAAATATTCCAAGGCGGACATTTCTTTTTTATTATCATAATATGAGTGAAAGGGATTATTCAGATAAGTGAAATTGCAATGTAATAGATTTTTCATTTGTCTCTCTCTCTCTCTGTATTTTTAGATCGCAACTGCTGATCTATAATTTCAACAAACTTTTTGTCAGAACAAACGGACCAGGATTCGAACCCGCCATCTACAGCTTTTCGGGCTGCGACAATACCAATAATAATTGTTCATTTCTATTCAGTCTGATAGACTATTTTGCCGTTAATATAATGGCACCAAGATTTTATACTTTGCTTGGGTACTTTCCATAAATAGAGCAGTTTTTGTGCACCAATGGAAATCTGGTGAGCGCGCACCAGTGTACGTGTAATTTCTTGGAGACACCATCAATAGGACGCCTGATTACCACTTTGCAAAATTGTCTCTAAAATGCAAACTACTGAACGGAAATTGAGGATCTAAATGTTGTATTGCTCAGAAAACAACACGCTTTCAGATGAATGGGAAAAATTATTTCTATTCGATAATGAAGAGGAAACAAATCTCACCATAGTGAAAAAATTATTCATTGTTCTGTTCTTTTTCTGGGCCACACTGTCATGATAGGCAGCTTTTATTATCATCAAAAAACAGAAGTTAATGACGTAAAACATACCAAGAAATGACAATTATGACGACGAGCACGACGTTTATCAGGAAGGAAACGACGAAGAGAGCCCAGGGGACCGCCGCAGGCATATTCACTGCTGCTGCTGCTTGGTGATCATCAACAGAGCAAATACAGTCCTCTTTGATATAAGGGAAAATAACGAATTGTTATCGCAAGTTAATACTCTCAGTCCCACTGGTTAACTTTTGTGTTGTGTTTAGTGTGGGGCTGTCTCTGCCTCTGAGTAAGATGGTTCAAGGGCACTGATATGATTGGGAGAAGTCAAACATGCCTCGAGAACGAAATAGGTTGAAACATGTACCAATGTATACACCAGCTGGAGCGAATTTTCTGGCTGGGAGGATTTGTCTTGAATTTGTTTACGTGTGGAAAAAAACCAAGCGATCATTAACCACCTTTGAATTATTCTGGTGCCCAGGCTGATAGCAATTGATTCCATAGAAAGCTAAACAACAAATTCACCTGTCACAACCCTTACGGAACAAACACTGTGTGGACATAGTGTGAATATCCCAAGTTTACATAGTAACTCTGTGGGCAATAGGTGAAATAGGGACATTTTCACATAGTCCCCACAGTGTTTTCCATAAGGGAATGCGTACTGATGGTGCTTGTTTAAAAAGTAATAAATATTTTGACCATGAAATTTAGACAGCAGAAGCCTTGACTTGAACAGTGTACTTGATTCTAAAATAGATTTATTCCAAACTAATGACTTTTTTTCTGATCCTGCTATTTGCCTTTAAAGACACTATATAACACTGTGGAAGACACGTTAAAAAAATTGTCAAACTTTGCTATCTGACATATCTGACAGTGTTTGAATGAACAAATAAACACCTTAGACCACAAAAGTTTGGACAGTTATGCTGTCACTAGTACAGTATTTGCAGATACAAATTGGCACATTAATTTCCTATCGGGCGATAGGAAATTCTGCAACACAGCAGTCTATGGGGGAAAGCTGGAATGGCCTCTCAATGATTTTTACTTTTTTAAAGCACTTAATGATCGTTTTAAACTGAAATTTTTTTCAGGGCTTCATTTTTAGACCATGTCAGAGATACTGGTAGCATGGTGAATCACGCAGCTCAGATTTTTTAAACTGGAAACACTGTTATACAGTGCCTTTAAAATGACACAGAAGGATTGAATTATTTATTCTTAACGGATAATTTTTGGTTGATGGTAATGACCGATTTTGTTGGTTTGTTTGTTGGTTATTTAGTTGGTGTTTATCATGACAATCGTAGGTTCAGACAGCTTGTTATAACTAAAGAAATCCAAAGGTTATTGGGCAGGATTCATAATGCGGTACGATTGCAATGAAAACATGTGAACAGTTACAACTGTTGGCAGAATTGAATAAAGCGATTCATGTATTATATTATTTTTTGAAGCGCAATTGATTTAAAAAGAAATACAGAAGAAATTAGTCATGTGACGGAAATGAAAAAAAAATGGAAAAATCAAATTCTATTTTTCCATTTTTGCTTTAAAACGGGAACATTTAAATGTTTCAAGTGATGAAAATATTCAAGTTTTATCAGATAAAAATTGTTATGTTTGAAACAAAATCGATTGTCGTTGCCGCTCTTTCAAATGAGGTATAGCTCATATAACCTTAACACCTTATTAACTCTTTGGATGCTATAATGTAAAATGTAGTCGGAAATCTTGGGGGTCCCCCCCCCCGAAATTTTTCATTAATTAATTCAAAAAAATTAAAGACATTCAGAATCTGTCATGCTGGAATATGACTTTTGGGCATAAAGCTTTCAAATAAAAAAAAATCCCCAATACTAAACTTGGGCTTTAAGTATAACAACAATAAATAAACTGATGTAAGTTCTGATTCATCCATGTAAAAAGTCAACAATAATTATTATATAAATCGCGGCACTGCGTCACAACCTCTCCCGGGCGTACGGCGCCGTTATCCGGAAGATCCCTCGACGTCTCAACATCGGCAGTGCGTCTGCGCAGAGTCGCAACGACGCTAATTTCCCGCCACTTCTTCAGAGGAGCTGATGAAGCGTCCCGGATAGGACGCGAAACGTTCTCGTCAAAGTACAAACGTAAGTCCAGTTGCCTTGATTTATATAATTATTTCTTAACAATAAATAAACTTGATCAGAATTAAGCCAAAAATATTGTCAGCATATGATAGCAGATACTAACCATACTGTACAGAATAACGTGAGGGAAATGTGCTTTCATATAAGTATTATTTAAAAAAAAAAACGATTCCATCTGAAAACAGATAAGCTCCAGAATAAAATTCGTAATTCATGAAACAAACTCGGACGAAACCTAAACAAAGTTATAAAAATCTTTCCTTTTCTTGATTTGTTTTTAATAAAGCGTACTTACCATTACAAGTTTTTCCATCAACATCAAGTTCATAGCCAACATTGCACACACACGAATATGACCCCACATTATTCGTACAGTTCCCATTGATTGCATCGCACGGGTAGTTGTCGCCTTGCTGGATGCACTCGTTTACATCTGTGAAGATAGAGAAAAGTCAGTTTAAACCGTTGTTTACGGTGGCCGAGATATCCCGGGCCTAGATATTGTTCACTCAGATACTGAGACCAGGATATCTCGGGTGTATGAGAGAAATGACGCTGTTTGATGTAGCTGATAAAATAAGAGTATCAGTGTTTCATAATAAAATCATCATCATCATCATCACCACCATCTTCTTCTTTTTCTCCATAAAGATCATCATCATTGTCTTCATCATCACCATCATCACCGTCATTATCATTTTATCACCATCATCATCAGTCCATCGGCATCACCATTACCAACATCACCGCCACCATCATCACCGCCATCATTACCACTATCATCATCCCCATCATCACTGTCACCACCACCACCACCACCACCACATTCATCGTCACGATACTTGATATGTAATTTCCCGTGTAGTACTTAGCAATTTGTTCCAATTAGCATGTCATTCCGTGTCGTCAAACTACACATTGTCTTGATGATAGTTCCGCTGCCAAGAAGGCAGTTACATACAAATTCAAGTCCAGTTGGGTCACTACTTTTCTGTGTTTTTAAAAGTACTAGATCAAGCATTTGATCAAATATTTTGGAGACTACAACCTCCAAGATTACAAACAATGATTACACGAAAAATTATGTAAATACTACGATTTCTCCATTCAAAACTATCATTAAAAAATAATTTAACGAAAAAAATGTAAAACACATGAACCAAAGGGCGTCGATCCATGATTCGGATGGGGGGGGGGGGTGCAAAGTGAAGAAATGTCAAAATTTTCGGCGCGCCAAATTGTAATACTGAATTTTGCGCGCGAAGCGCGCCGAAAAATTGACAATTTTATATGCTTTAGAGTGGTTTTTAGGCCATGTTTAATGGCTTTATAGTGCTTTTTAATGGCTTTTAAAACAATTTATATTGCATTATGAATTTTCTTAAATCGTCAAAATTAATTGGGGGCGGGGGGCAAAATCGATTCTGTTTGCCCCCCCCCTCAATATTTCAAGGGGGCGATTTCCGCCCGCCCCCTCCGACCCCCCCCCCCCCCAGGATCGACGCCTCTGCATGAACCTCTGACTCCGGAAATGTATATACCGAAATGGTAAACACACTTAAGAAAGCGTTTTTGTTTCTACTTTCACATCAAAGAACGACAAAAGTTATTTACATACCAATACAAGTTCTTCCATCACTCTCGAGTTTATAGCCAGTATGACATGTGCACACGTAAGAACCATCATTGTCCATGCAATCACCGTTGGTGGCGTCGCACGGGTAGTCATCGCCTTGTAGAAGACATTCGTTGGCGTCTGAAAGAATAGCCGGGAAAAGTCGTTATAAACACGTCCTGTAATGTGGGATGTTTGTGGTTGTCACTTCAAGTACCTTCGTTTGCAAGCGGCGTTGATCCATTTTTTTTCGGATTGTGGGAGCGAAAATGTCAACATTTGTAAAATGTAAAATGTGAGTAGGGTTGCACAGGGTTGGAAACTTTCCGAAAATGTTCATTGGGCTGGAAATTTGGGGATTGGGAAATTTTCATTTCATCAACTTTGATGGAAAATTACCTTTATTTATTAGTTATTATTATTATTATTTCTACTCTAATGTAGAGTATTTTTTCTCATGAATGAAATAGTAAGGGTGTTTTAACGTCTCTTTTGGCTCGCCTTGGCATTTCATGAAGATAAATCAGCTCAAATGAGTGAACCCCATCATTACAAATGCGTGGATGAGATGTACACTGTATCTGATCCCACATTGTTAACATAAAGGAAGTGTATATATACCCCGCAGCGGGTAACAAGCAACTTTTTTTATTCGGGACCCCTATGCCAGTGGCCAATCAGAAAGAGCTTTACATGTGCCTAGACCATAGGGCGGACTCAATTAAATCGCTGTGACGGCAAGATCGCCGCCATTGCCGTGGATGGCAGCTTTGCTTTATGATTGCACAGTAACCGATGGAGTCTTGTGAATCGATTGAGCAAAAATGCAAAATTTGTGCGTTGCAACTGGTTGCTATAACCATTGACTCACGGAACGTTGCGCCATCTTTCATAGGTAAGTTCCCATATTAATTTCAGTGAATTTAAAGATCAAAAAGTTGTTTTAGAGGTATATTATGAACCCGCTTTCTAGCACTGGGCGTCTCGCTAGCTCAGCGGCTAGTTAGCGGCTGTACGCACTGGGCTCTCGGGCTGAGTTCCCGTCCGTCCAGGCCCAGGTCACTCCCGTCACTCACGGGAGTGGTAGCTGTACGATTCCGATACAAGGCCAAAAATTACATTTTTTTTAATTAGATATATTAAATATTTTCAGCTTTAATGGGTAAATCCATTTTACTTTGTCAGTTCGGGTGTGAAAGTTTGGTACAAAAAGTCAAAACAGTATTCTAACGTTACTCGTTAGTCGTTAGTTTAGTTTTTGGGATTTTTGTTTTATTTGAAAGCTTTATGCCCAAAGGTTATACCAATAACCGATTCTGAATTTCTTTCATTTTTTTTTAAATTAATGAAAAATCTCGGGGATGGGGGGGGGGGGCGTACCCCGAGATTTTGGGGTACCCCTGACTTTCGGCTATATTTCACAGCATAGCCATAGCATCCAAAGGGTTAATAAGGTTAATAACTCGGATAACCTTTGGATGCCATAATGTAAAATATAGTCAAAATTTGACATTCTTTGGGGTACCACCCCCCCCCCCCGAGATTTTTCATTAATTTAATAATTAATTTAAAAAAACGAAAGAAATTCAGAATCTGTTATTGGTGTGAACTGACCTTTGCTCAAATAAAACAAAAATCCCCAAAACTAATCTTGGGCTTTAAACATTAGTTTCTTTAATAAAAAAAAATCTTAAACTTGTAGGTGCCAGATTTTTGGAACCCTTTCCCATGCCTTCACACAGACAGGTGTAAGGGTAATATAGCATCTATTGTACTATACACCCTATACTTGTGTGGTTGGCCCGGGTCCAGCCAGAATATCGCCAGCAGCGAGAGCCGAGCAGTGTCAATGAAAGAATCGGTGATCAGATTTTTCATGATCATCGCAACAGTGAAGAGAATATATCATGATCATGATAGAGTAATAATGTCCAAGTATATGACAATTATGAATGTCAAATATAGTTCTACATGATGTAACTTAGAGCTCTAATTCTAAATACCTAACTGCCTAACGTAACTAGATCTGAGGTGATTGATTCAATGCTTCCTTTGTCATGTTTATGGTCAGATACAACTGTTTTTATGATCTATTTTCTTTTTCTTCATTGCAGGATCAGGATTTAGGATAATTGATGGAGATGATCCTTTAACATGATCTATTACAGACGCGAGTCACTCCGTCATTGCTGATAAAATCGATTGCCTCATCGGAACAAGACATCAGTATTCATCTCTTTCGTACAGAATACTATGGTTTACAAATACTTTCCAGCATACTGTGTCCTAAAACAAATCTATACACTTTATTAAAACCTTCAGAAAAGTTAGAAATTTGTATGGCCAAATATCTCACCAAATTAAATATTCACCACAATACATGTATTGATAACGAGAGCATAAGCTTGCACGAAGAGAACAATCTATGCTGGATTGGACTTTTCATTTGGTGCTGTGTTTTTTAACATGCATCGATGGTAAAATAGTGATTAGATGCAACTCTGGACACCTTTTGAAGTATAAATGACTAGCATTCATAAACATCTGAAGGATTGAGCCTATTCTGTCCTTTTACTTCTCCTGATAACAGTTTACAATTTCAAGGTTAATAAATTCCAGTTCAATTTTTTAATCCAAATTGGCAACACATGATCGAGGAAGTTTAGAGGGTAGTTTCAATTTTTGTCAATCACACTACTGAACTTTCTTTTTATTTACAGGGACTTCCGCGTAGTATGATTGTTCTGCAAAAGTTATTGCTTCTGCATGTCTACACATGTTGTTATCTTTTTAGAAAAGTAATTGCATGCTTATTTACAGGCGGCGGTGATGTAAGTGGTACAAATCCTTAGGAGGAGGGCGGTCGAAATACTGTTTGGAAAAGTTTTTGTGGCGCCAAAATTTTGCGACCAATAATCAAGCCGAAAAGGCCTAGTGAAAATTTAAGAGTGGGCGGGGGTTCGAGGCGGAATTTTTTTTCGGAAAAACCAACTCCCATTATTTCTTATTTCTACTTTGCAAAAATAGCGGCGGAGAACCCTCCCCCCCCCCCGGTCACCACCCCTGCATTGTTTGTGATATTTGATTAGACACTTCACACAACTATGATATTGAGCCACTTGGCATGTGAGTTTTCAGACAGTCGAAAAACAGTGACCAGTACTAGTATTTGATTTGATACTGTACTAACAGTTTTAATACAAAAAGATGTCAATGAGAAACATCCATGATAAGACTGTACATGAATAATCATCACTCGTACTAGGGACACATTTTTCTTCATTATTACGCACTTCGCCACCAGCAATTTCCATGCTAATCAAGGTAAAACCATTGTCACAACACATAATTACATTAAATGTTTTCTGCCATTTGATCAAAAAAAACCTCATCAGACAGAGAGCCGTACATGAACTTGCGAGATCTTCTATCTGTGTTTAAAAGTCAGTTCCCTTGTACATGTAATACATAGTTTGTGCATCTGTTGTATTTGAAACAAGTGTGTCTGTAATCGAATGTATCACATTCTAGTTAACTTATGGATATTAATTCTGTGTTCAAACAGCTAGTCGTCATGACAAATAATATGGAGCATTAAAAATCTCATGAAATTCTAATACAATGAGTTTATATACTAATATTCATTTCATGTGGTATTTGTTCCAGAGACCTTTATGTGTGTGTTAGTTGGTGTGTGTGTGGGCTGTGGTGTGATGTGTGTGTGTGTGTGGTGTGTGTGGTTGAGTGACTGAGTGGTGTGAGTCGTGCGTGTGTGTGTGTGTGTATAGTATGTGTGTGTGTGATGTATGTATTTGTGTGTACGCTGTGTGTATGTGTATAGTTGTGTGTATGTAGGTGTGTGTGTCGAGTGTGAGAGTGTGTTTGGTGTGTGTGTGAGAGAGTGCTGTGTGTATGCTGTGTCATTCTGTGTGTGTGTTGTTAGCTGTGTGTGTGTGCCATGTGTGCAATGTGCGTGTGTGTGGTGATGTGTATGGTCGGTCTGGGTGTGGGTTTGGCGTATTGTGTTGAGTGCTGTGTGTTGCTCATGTGTGTCTGTATGTGGTGCTGTGTGTGATGTGTGGTTGTGTGTTGTGTGTGCAGCTGTGTGTGCGTGTACTGTAATGTGTGTGTATGTGTGTGTATTGTGTGGTGTGTGAGTGTGTGTGTTATGTATGTGTGCTGTATGTAGTGACTGTGTTGTGTCATGATAAGTGTACTGTATGCATTTGTGTGTGTGTTAGATGTGTTGTGTAATATGAATGTGTGGTGTGTGAGTGTGTTGTGTGCTGTAAGCAAGAGAGGTGTGATGTGTATGTAATGTCCATTCTGTCGTGCTGTGTGTGTGTGACATGTCGTGTGTATGGTAGGTGTGTGTGTGTGTGCCTGTGCGTGGTGGACGGAGTGTGTGCTCGTAAATGTGTGTATTTGTGTGTGTCTGTTGTGCTGTGAGGTGTATGTGTGTGGTGTGTGTGTGGTGTTGTGTGTGGATGCTGTGTGCAATGTGTGTGGTGTGTGTTATGGTGTGTGTGTGTGTGTGTGTGTGTGTGTGATGTGTGTGGCATGTGTGATGGTGGTGGGTCGAGAGATGGCGGGAGAAGACAAGTGGATTGACTCATTCTTGTTTAATCCCAAAGTTATTTTGTGAGAAAGGATAATACAAGGAATCGCAGGATTTGGAATAGGAGTAATTTTCTTTTCGAGGCGGCAATCAAGCAGACATGAGGTTTTTTGTTTTTTTTGGGGGGGGGCAATTGATTGACTTATTAGTATTAAATTCCAAAAAAGGGGGAAAAACATTAATACGATGCTGACGCGGTAAATTCTAGTATTGCTTCAGCGTAAATTAAAATTTCACTACAAATGGGAGATTTGTACTCAACTTGAAATCATTCAGAGGCGTCGATCCTGCTTTTCATGAAACTATTGGGGGGCGGGCAAACATATTTCGATTGCCCCCCCCCCGCCCAATAATTTTTGACAACCTGAAAAAAAACAAACTCATATATGCATTGCAAATATATGTTTTGAAAAAGCATTGGAAAGCACTATAATAAACCATTAAACACGGCCTATAAAAATACTGTTAAACATACAAAATTGTCAATTTTTCTGCGTGCGCTTGCGCCGCAAAAGTTTGCTTTACGATTTGGCGCGCAGGAAGCGCGCGCCCGAAAACTTTCTGGGAACTTTTTTCACTTTATGACCCTCCCCCCCCCAATCCGAGAACATGCGATACGACGCCTTGCATCATTCATGCACATGACGGAGAAGACACCCCTCTCCCCCCCCCCAAAAAAAAAAGAAAGAAAAATGAATAAAATACAAAACGTCGGTGTCTGTGCTTACTCGCAAATAGACTCAAATCTTCCTAACATGGGGGAGAGAGGGTTCTTAGCCCCACCATTATCACATCCAGTACGGAGCCTCTGACACTCAAATATCGTTATCAACCCTCTGCTGGTTATAGAAAGTCGAAATATTCGTTCTATAACCCACAACGGTCAAAAACTTGTTTTGTTACCATGGAAAACTTGAGTGACCAATCTTCGAATGATCGTTACAATAGTACATACGGCTCGCAGTGTTTTTTTTTTTCTTGTAATTCCCTCAATTTGGAGATCGCCCAATGGAAATTTGATTTACAGCTTCACACACAGGTGGGCGAACTCTTAGTGACAAAATTCTTCTTGTGATAACCCCACTGTGGCGGTATGCTACGTCGAACCTACATATAGCGTCACCAGTTCTGCGGGCGTGAATTCAAAACAGTCTAACATAAATTGTGTCCACGTGCATGTGGCATGGAAGTGAACAATTTCCACTGAAATATATTTCAGTTGAATGGAGCTTGTCCAATCGTATTGCTATTACATTCACAGAAGATGGAGTACATAAGCGCATGGCCTGGGAAAGCGGGGGTGCTGGGGTGCTGCGCCCACCCCAGAATTTTTCAGGGTGAGTGCACAGTAACCGTGCAAAAGAGTGTATGTAGTCATTGCATGGTTATTAGATCTCGTGTCCCGGGGGGGTGGGGGGAGCCGGTGCAGCGCCGGCTAATTTTGTTCCAAATTTGGCCTGTGAATTGTTGTTGTGGCGGTTTTTTTTTTGGGGGGGGGTCGGGCGCAAAAGTTTTTCTGCCGAGGGCCCCCCCCCCCAACTGAGCGAACTTTTTGGCTTGTTGATCTGGCCGTGAAATAAAAAAATTGGCGGGAATTTTGTTTAACCCTAAATGAGAGGCAAAGCGCGCCACAAAATATAAAATTATGTATGTTTAGTATAATTATCTTGCATTACGTTTTATGAATCATTCAAGTTATTAAAAATATCGAGGGGCAAAACAATTATGTTCCCTCCTAATAGTTTCATGGGACCACTGCCCCTGCCACTCCCCCCCCCCCGATCGACGTCTCTGTTGCTAATTTCCAGCAAGAATGCATGTCTGAATAAAAAAAAAATATTATTAAAATGAGACGTGAAAATTAGAACATAAATGCATATAAAGGTGCAGTTCTTGCAGTTCTATACCCACAGTCATTTAAACTCATTTCAAAATGTGATACATCTTTTCTTTTCTCTCACAAATGCTAGGATTATTAAGTGGCGGATCATGACCATTGTATTTAATCGTCTAAGTCCCACATGTTAACTTTGGTGTTATGTGTCACTGGCTGGGACAAAGAGGATTAAAGCCCATAGTTTCAAATATTCGGCAATTATGACAAATTGTTCATGAATCTTTCAAAACTGACGGTATTGTTATTCCAGACACCAGGAGACAATATCAAACCTACTGTAAATTGTCACGAATGATACAATATTTAGTGTGATTTTAAGAAAATGAATGATTTAGACATATTCATTTGTGTATACGATATGTGGGGGATTTTTCTTATAACGTTTACAAAACAGAAGCGTTACAGAACGTGTGAATTAAATGGCATAGATCTAAAATTAGTCATGAAAGGAGAGAAGTTCATTTAATACTTTATATACACTCTGCCTTCAACTTTACTGGCCATGTAAAAAAAAATATGCAGAACACTCATAATAGCCAATCCAGCTGTTTAACATAATATGAGTCAAAGGCAAATTACCAAAAATAGTATCACACAATTGCTTTGTAATCGATACCTTTCTATACATAAAATGACAGTTATTTTTATCCGCGGCTGGCCTCTAGGCCAATTTATGGTGGCCTCGGTCTCGGTCTCGGTCTCGGTTCGAGTCACCCATACAAACCCTATGGAAAAGTTGTGTTTTGGGGCGGTCTCGTGGTCCCGGAACCTGTGACCATCCGAGCGTGTTCAAGGGCGGGGAAGGCTGGGCTTACAACTGCTTTACCAAGTACAGGGTGTCCCAATAATATCCCTCTGTAAATGAGCAGATTTTTTTATTTTTACCAAAGGCAAAATCTGTTCTCTATTTTATGTCCAAATATGGAAATCCCCCACAATTGGGTAAATGATATCAAGATATCGTTCTGTTGGTTTGGAATACACACACACACACACTCTTTAGTAACGGTTAGGTGCTCTCTGCTCAGTACAGGAATACAGTGGCGTGAAACAGTGTATTACGTGTATTACGCATATCATACGAAGGTGCGTTGTTGTGGAATAATCTGTCACAAAACCTGAGAAATGCTCAAACAGTTAACGCTTTCACCTGTATGTATTGGCGCATGCACAGAACTTAATTTCGTAGTTATATTGTAACTGTTTATTTATGTATTGTGTTTACGTTTTTTTTTCAATTTATTTTCTGTTGTATTAAGATTGACAGACAACACCGCTTTACACCAACAGGGCCCCCAGGGAGAACAGTGGTAGCTCACTGATGGGGCTACCCTGTATAAAGAACACTTAATAATAATGATAACAACAATAATACTAATAATAATGATAATAATAATAATAATAATAATAATAATAATAATAATAATAATAATAATAATAATAATAATAATAATAATAATAATAATAATAATAATAATAATAATAATAATATCAAACTTGGAATATTAATGGGTGCAGCACCGCTGTTACTTAAAAAGTCTGTGTATTCAAAACCACTGAAGCGAGATTCATGACATTTTGATAGGACCTACAAATTAAGTGTACTTTTCATACCTGTACAGTAGTATTTGATTTTAGTAAATTAATGATTCTATGGTCTTATACGAGAGGGATTGGGACTGCGTATAAAAATTACGGTCGACAAACTTTTTCAGTTTGAAGGTGTTTACCGTATAGTTAGCTGTTCATTTAAATGAAAAGCTCAAAATTATTACACACAATACCATATCCCCCGCGGAAACATTTTGTTATTAATCGACCATATTTGTAAGAACTACAACCTTTTTGTCGCCTAAATAAACATTTCTTTGTCGTTATTTTTAACTGTATTGAACTGATGTAAAGATTGGGTTAGTACATTTACTGCGTTTTGGATCTAAGCCCTTTAAAGGAAGATGTAGCCGGCAAATAACGGGAATAAGTTAAGCAAAAAGACATTGTGAGTATTTTGAGATTATTATGGCACCCTAAAAAAGGGGTACTGTGGGACACTCATCCTCAGCAAGGCCCTATAAATTAGTTGATTTGTGCTAATTTGACCTCTTTGCAAGTTTCTTCCCTGGAAAATCTTGCCGAAAGAGCTATAGGGGCAGGAGCTTATCGATTAAAACAGAGCATACATTACCACGGCGTGACTAACACGCGTCGGGCGGCATGCATCGGTCACGTATATGGTTAGTCTGGCTTCCAGACGCATGAAATTATCCTACTTCCTAGTAGAGAAATTATAGGCCTGCTATCATCAGTTAACTGTCTTGAACTAAGACTAGTTTTCTGAGCTAAGCCTACTCAAAGGTAGCTACTCGGAGGGAGAAAAAGTCGCATGGCCTGGAATTGAGACTACGTATGGTCAGCTACACGCCAGTGCACATGCGATCTGATTGGTTGGCAAGAACCCCAAATCTTTCTGAACTTATGCCTGTTAGTTGCTGGCTACATCTTCCTTTCATTTACCTTTCTCGCAGGCAAATCGCATTTCAGATTCACACCTAGCATCATTCCATCTCCTATTATGCCAGATATGAGCACAATCCTCCCGACCTTTGTGGTCATCCGGTTGCGGATGTATCCAATCTGTGAACCTGAAGAGAAAGGGAGGAAAGATACCTTTAATGCCAAAGTCGCAGATCTACACCAAATAATACACATACCCTCCCTACTCAAAAGTATTGCAACATACACTATAACACATACATTTTACGTTGAAGGGGTCTTTCTAAAATGATGTCCTAATTACGTTTATGATTGGAAATTAACAAATTATTCAAATTCAAATTCAGTTTTATTGATAAATCATCTCAAATATATATACAATCATAAAAATTGACAGGATCAATCACCCCGTAAAAACCACGTATGGCTTGATAAAATGGGCGGACCCTTACAAACTTGACCATAAAACAATTACATTGAAATAATAAAATACGGAAATACACACAAACTGGAGGCTTTAAACGGTGATATGTTACATAAGATGAAGCAGAGAACACATAAAAGACGAAAGGACGAACACAAACAGAACACTAAAAACAAAACTAACGAATACAATACAGAGGAACACAATATTTCATAAAGCGATAAATTTCAATTTTGGATGTTATTCGTATTTGGCAAGAATATGCTGTTTGAATTTGTTTTTAAAATTATTCAACGTAGTTGGTGTTTTGAGAGAAGAGTCGATGTTATTCCACAAGGTAGCTGCTTTCCATTTGATTGAATTATTTTGTCGTAATTTTAAGCGAGAATATGGCAAGAAAATATTGTGTTTCTGCCTTGTGTTGACATTGTGAATATTACCAATGGTATCAAAGTAGTCATTGAATATTTTGGGCAATGAATTATTGATGTAACTGTACATAAAGAGACCTGTTTTAAATTTAATTTTATCACGTAAATTAACCGTATTAAGTTCTTCAAAAAGTGGTGGGGTGTGGGCCAAGTAGTGTGAGTTTGAACAAATGCGTATAGCTTTCTTTTGTAATAGACTAAGTCGATTTAAATGGCAAGAACTAGCCCCTCCCCAGACGAGATTACAATAATCTAGGTAAGGCAAGACAAGGGCATTATATAAGGTAAAGAGCGTTTTCAAAGGTAGTACTGAACGCAACTTATTTAGCATTCCGATGGACACGCTCAGCTTCCCATGAATGTGATTAACATGACTTGCCCATGACAATTTGTCGTCTATAACCACTCCCAAGAAGCTTGTATTGTTGACTCTATGAATGTT
>JZLH01S0319519.1:0-10483 GCA_001188425.1 Eucidaris tribuloides
ATAATAGTCCAACAATAAACAATGAATGCTTTACTCCAGACAGTAGATGAACGGTAAGGTGCATTATTACAGTTGAGCTTCACAAGTTCTGAGTCTAGTCTGCCATAATAATTTGTGACCTAATCTACAAAATAGGCACTGTACCCGGGGAAGCCACTTCTTCAATGTGTACACCATGGGCGTATTGAAAAAAATGCGTTCAAAGGAGTTGATTTTTCACAGTCAGGACGATTACCAGTACAGTGAAAAGGTACAAAATCGCCAAAAATCAGAAAAAGGCTATAACTTTTCACAGAAAGCTTATTCTAAAGGATATCTTTTCAAAACTGAAACTTGTTTAGGGTATTCTGAGATCGGGCAATAATTACAGTACTTTTTTGGTATTCTGAGATCGGCAATAGTTACAGTACTTGTTAGGTTTATTCTGAGATCAAAAAAAAAAAAAAAAAAACAAGGTTAGATTACTTCCTTAGGTCTATTTTGAAAGTGCATACATGCACATGGTGCTTCACCTTGTAATGCAGTGCCCCCCCCCCCCCCCCCCCCCCCCCCTCCCCCCGGCACTTGTATGCAAATTATTTTTACAGAACTGGCTTAGAAACAAAACACCATGAACAACTGCCACAAAACAAACATCAATTATTTTTATAACTTTCCTTAAATGACTGTTCCAAAGTAGTCATGGCTAGTCAAACTTTGGGATATGACTTGGGGAAGATTTACTTTGCCTGCCAATTTTTTTTCTTTTACTGGGCATGGGCCAACAAGGACCAAAACCATTTTTGCCAGCCAAAAAATTCCGCCACATTACTCGCCAAACAATTTGTTTTCGTATATTTCCTTCTAACGTTTTGGCGGGAGCGTTTTTATTATAAGCGGACGATTTGTGGGAGAATGCGGGACTCCCACCAAAAGCGGGCGGGTTGACAGCCCTCTGTAGGTTATAAATGTTCTATGCAATCTGCAATAATCTGATGTTAAAACTCTGTATCAAAGTGATCAGTTCTAGATATTGGTCAACAATCATACCTTTCCATTCTTTTAAAATACAATTGAGACATGATCTTAGTCCACTAAAAATTAGAAAAGTCCAGACGCAAATAAAACACTTCCAAACACAAAGACACCACAACATGGCTCCAAACCATGAAAGAGAGACCATAAACATACCTGCCAACAATGTTAAATCTGTGATTCAGCCACTCGTCTGGCGTGACCATTCGTTGTAGGTCCCTGGATTATCTTCCTCTTCCATCTTCATTTTCACACTCATCCCATACTCCTGTTGTGACATGAGAAATTAACTGTGGAATAATATAATTTCTTTAAACAATAACCCTTTGCCTTCTGAGATTCTGTAATTCCTTACAGTTACTACTATTGCACATCCAGTTCTGTAACCACTGGGTTAAGACTCAACGAGGTTGGTTGACAGAGAGATGCATTAAAGTGTAAATGACCCGTGAATGGGTGGTCCTCAACTGGACTGAAACTACTCGTAGAATCAACTAAACTATAGCAAGATCTCCTGTGAAAATTTGTAGTTCAAACTTTGACTCATTCTAAACATAACTAAATGTCAATATCCCTCGTGGCAGCTGAATCTGTGATGTAGCTCTTTATTGCTTTTACTTGTCTATCAGGGTCTCGAGATTTATTAACATACTATATATGTCCATGCTTCTCGATTCTTCGAAGTAAACAAATTAGAAAACAAATCTTCCAGCGGGGAATCCCATCCAGCTGTGTGTATAGTGGTATATAATTCAAATCATTTGGTTCGTAGGCATTTTCAAGTTTTCTAAGTATGCACTAATTTAATGAGTGAGATGGAGAGGATGCCTGAGAGAGTGATGCTTAAAGAGTTGAGACATTATCTTGGCCACCCCATTATCGGGAACAAAACCGGCATTTACATCTGGCTGAAGTTGTCTATTATCATTGTGGCATACATATACAATTTTGTAGAGGTTAAACAAAATAAATTTGACCAATGCAACAATGAAAATTGTTATAAAATGTTAAAAAGAAATATACACCTCAATCACACTTAAAATCTGTAATTATTATTATTATTATTATTGATTATTATTAATTATTATTATTATTATATTATTATATTATATTAATTATATTATTATTATTATTATTATTATTATTATTATTTTTATTATTATTATTATTACTTATATTATTATTATTATATATTACTGTTATTGTCACTCTGTGAATGTGTTTTCCAGGGTAATACATAATACATGTATATTCATGTTGTGCCACATTCTATAAAATTGGTTTCAACACACTTCCGAAGTAAAAAACATCAAAACATTACACATATCTCATCTGCCCTGGATGCATGAAATAACAGGCCACATTATTTACACTCATACTATAAAAACAGAAAATAAACTAAAAATGTCTCACTGTTTACGATAAATACAGAATCATGTCATATTACCTGTATTCTCTGGCAAAATAAAGCAGTTGAATTGTTCGTGCAGTGATGACAACTTTGAAAGCTGAGTCCCTCTACCTACATAAAATAAATGATAATTGTTAATGCATAAATCAAGAGTGTGTAAAGTACCAACTACAGTTACGACATACATTAAGAAACCACCAACTAATCTATTTGTCATTTCCATCTAACAATACATAATAAAACATCAATATTAACACACTGAGAAACACAGACAAAAGATACATGCAACCTTTAGGAGCAAATCGGAAATACAAAAATATTTGAATAAAATGATTAAAAAAAATTAATATGATTTTAAAATAATAAAAAATCATTGCATATAACATGAAAAATTATAACGATAGATAAACAAACAGATAAATATATGAATAAATAACAAACAAATAAATAAATAAATTAAAGCCACAATATTTAATTGAAATAAATTAATATCTATCACATAAAAAACTAGGGAAGCATTAAATATAATTGTAATCATAATCTATTACTTTAACACATTATTACTGAAAGACGATCTCCAGTGCTTAAAATCTATGAGTCAATTTAACATTCAAGCATGTGTCAACATATTTCTAGTCTTTACCTCAATTTGCCATTCTCCCATCTAAATGAAAGACTTGTGTGAATTGGAGATGGAAAATCTGGCAACATCTTGATGTCTTGAGAGTAACAGCATTGTCTTTGAAATCCATCTAAAAACGAAACAAACCAACCCGATTACACACGTGTTTGTAGCCAAATGGTAAAATGCAATTCCTTGTTATTCTCAACCCCCCCCCCCCCCGGCAGGAATGAAAGAACAGAAAGTACAGTTCACTAACACAATTAATACTTACATGTATATCCAAGATGTTTCATATGGGTGTTGAGCAGAGGAGCACCAGGGAATTTAAAATCTTAGGGGGGGGGGCGGCAAAATCCCCGGAAACCATCTTCCCAGCCAAACAGCAGCTGACGGCGGGCGGAGAAAGGGGGGGGCAACCCCCAATGTTTTTCTATGGACCAATTTTCAAAATCGACTGTTCATATTACCCTAAATTTTTTCGTCTGTAAGCTGGGTTTATAACAACCCCCCCCCCCCCCGCCTTGAACAAAAAGGGGGTGTTTGAACACCCAAAAGAACACCCTGAACGTATTGACTCATAGGCATGTCACAGGTATTGCGTCATTGTTCATTGGGATATCACAGTGAATGCAAATCAGTTGTACTTGTAAAATAGTATATTTTCACATATTACATCTTCCTTCAGTATACAGTAGTACTGGTAAAAAAAATAAATAAGGACCAAAGAAAGGCCCAGTATAGATGGAACTAAAATACAATTCATAAGTTTGTCAATATAAAGGACATGAACATTTTCACCCTTTAGACTCCCCAGTCCATGTTGGTCATTATATATACTGTGTGCATTGTCCAGTAAAATATGTATTTTAAACTGCTAGTCATCTTTTGTTTATGCAGTTAGAAGTTTTGTGAAACATCTTGAAACACACAATAATGAAAATGTTAAATGAATACAGATTATCTTTTTGTCCATGATCAAAAATATATTGGTCTCACTGCAAGCTGAAGTAACAGACTTTAACTTCAATTTGCCATATATGTTTCAACTCCCCCCGGGGGGGGGGGGGGGTGGGAGGGGGTAGGCGGGAGGGGGGGCGGGGAGCGGCAAAAAAACTCATGGTGACTTACAAAAAGTGAACCATGGCCACACCGAAATCGAAAATCGGCGGCTCTGGAACGGCTTAGAGCAAAAAATGAGGGTCTCTGGAACTGGAGCTAGAGCTTCAGAAAACCTCAAAATTCATATTGCCTGGAGAAAGCACTGTGGCGAAGTTCCGCGCGCTGTGCTAAAAGGCAATGCTCTGGTCGCACAAAAATCCAAGCTGATCTCTGTGCAGTGCATCTGCGGCACCGCAATCAGAACTTCAAAAGGCCAAAATTGGGGGTCTCTGGAACTGAGAAAAAATCAAAAATTCTGTGATTTCTGAAATTGAGATGCTCTGAAACAGAAATTTGGGCTGAAAATGGGCGGTCTTCAAACCGTGTCACATTACGATATCACAACAATTATACTAAGTGCCCCCCCCCCCTCCGGGTCAACTCCCAGCTCGACCATTGGATTTATGTATTAAAAGTGGCAAATCAAAGTTAATATCCGCATCATTCTCACCTTGATTGTACTAGTCCTGAACGGAATAATCTGTTGGTGCACTCTGACCCCCTTCAGCCCCTCCCCCAGGGCGGGGTTCAATACCGTCAATGTGAATGTCCCCCTCCTCCCCTCATCGGATGGTGGTCTTGAATACTTATTCCCGGACTTGTGGGAAGAGCATTCCCCAGTCTCAGCATCACACGCTCCCTCCTCCAGTCTTGGTGCAGCTGGTATGGAGGCATAGCTGTTGGCGAAGTCTCTGAGGAGGGGGTCGTTGACGGCCCCACCATCGTTGGTTTTCCTGCCGGGGGACAGACACAACACCTCAAATTAAAGGCAGGGGCATCTCTTTTGCATGCCTAAAAACCGACATTGTACACCAATGTATATTGGTGTACAGAAGAAAATACCATTTAGGACAGGGTTGGTAATTTCTGGGAATATGCAGTACCTCGCCCCCCCCCCCCCGTCCCTGTGGGAAATACGGGGAAATATTGGAAAATGCTGCGAAGTACTCAGGATGTATGGGGAGGTACAGGGAAATGCTATAAAATGCTTGGGAAATAGCGGGGCAATACCTGAAAATATTCAAGAAGTATAATTCACAGTATTTGCCTGTATTTCCAACTGTTTCCCATTTTCCTAAAATATCATTGAGGCGGTATTTACTGGTATTTACCGCCAGTATTTCCCACTCTGGCCAACCCTGATTTAGGAACCTCCAGCAAAGCAGAAAGAAACTCAGTTTGGTAGGAATTATAGTCTATTATCATTAAATGTTGAATCATATTAATCCCTTGGAGACAACAAGCTTGTACAGAATTCAAGTAAAGTACCCACTCAGATATGACTTGCTTCCACAGAAGCAAAGAAAATGTGATAACCTTTCCACTGAAACTAAAGGTTGTTCCCTCAATGCTTTGGTACTATAAAATACATATTTTGACAAGTATAGATGGGGAAAGTGATCTCTGGGTTATAACATATACTGGGCTTCAATCATCCAAATACCATTACCAATCTTGAAATAATCTTAAATCCTATTTGTCTGATTTTCCTTAATACTTTCACTATGTGTTTCCCATATTATTGTACCTTTATTAAAATCAAGTTGCAAGGACTTTTGAATTCCCCTTTACCTCTTAATGTGCCAGAGTCGCAGATCTGCACTCATCAGGTCCACAGAGGATTGAATCCTCTGGCATGTTAAAAGTTAATAAAAGCCCAGCATATTGATACGACTGTTTCATTTTGCTAGTTGACGCCGCGCTGCATGCACTGCACATGCGGCGTGGTGCCGAAAGCAGAATTCTGACGTCATTACGAGATTGACAAATAAATGGCAATATGACGTCATGCTCGCCCATGCTAACTCATGAATGTTCGTAGCTTGTGTTTTGGCTTGTAAAAAAATATGCTCTTCTTTGACAGGACAGGTACGATTGGAGGTTGGAAGAAATGAGCGTGACCATCCAATTATAATTGATGTACGATAATGGAGGAATTCTATCCTGGCTGTGCTCGCTGCCTTATAGCTTAGTTCCATGGCAGATGGTGCTCGAAGCTGAGGTTGTCAAATCCCCATTGACTTTCAAATTGTATGGACATGAAGGGTCCAGTGATGGATAAAGCATTCTGGATTGTGCTCTTTCTTTGAATGAGAATTGACTTTTTTTTAATCACTGTTTTCGTGAAATATTGTCTACAGCATTGCACTGTTTGCATCGGATGCTGGGGGACATTGGTCAATGAGACAAAATATCAATATGTAGGTCTCCATCAGTCATTAGATTACCACTCACCATGTGTCCCACCACCAGTGCTCCTTCCCAGGCACCTCACTGTACGTCACATATTAATCCCTCGCTCCTGTAGCAATCGATTCATCCTCCTAGAGTGAGAGCAATGCCACAAAACTGATGTAGTAATTGTGAAATACACCTTACAAATACGTGACAGCATTTGTAAATCTTGTTATTTACATCTCATCTCAAGTTAAACCATGTTACACACCAAATCTGTCACAGACCACTGCTCCTGCTACTACTTCTACTTCTAACTGCTACTACTACTACTACTGCTACTACTACTGCTGCTACTACTTCTACTTCTAACTGCTACTACTTCTACTACTGCTACTACTACTGCTGCTACTACTGCTACTTCTACTGCTACTACTACTACTACTGCTACTACTACTACTGCTACTAACTGCTACCTACTGCTGCTACTACTACTACTACTGCTACTAACCTACTGCTGCTACTACTATTATACTTCTACTACTTCTACTACTGCTGCTACTACTATTAATACTCTACAAATGCTACTTCTGCAACAAATTCTACTACATGTAACTACTAATAATACTCCTGCTACTCCTGCTACTGCTACTACTACTACAACTACTACAGTCCTACTACTACTACTACTACTACTACTACTACTACTACTAATGGCAAACACTGATCTCCCAGAGGGCCGGCCATTATTGTTATTACCCCAGTTTCCACGTCGAGGTCCCTATTCCTCTCCTAGGTGCAGAGCAGCAATATGGATAAATATGGCCCAAATTGTTTGTGTTGGAAATCAAACCCCAAGCTCTCTGCATGATAGGCTATCAACTACACTTCACTAAAGAAACTATGTTGTTTTACATCATTATTTCTGTAAAATTTAATAAACCTTACAGAAAAAATGTTTTTGTATATTTTTTTCGATCATAAGTACATGTGAATAGTTAACCCGTTGGACCCGAACTGATTTCACTATATCACACACTTTAATTTCCATAGACCCCACAAACGAGTTAACTGTACTTTGTCTCCAACAGGTTAATATGTAGAAGTAATCAACTGCATCCTTTTGCAAAATTTAGCTGAGAAGTACACCAAATATGAAGGGGTTTACCTAACTGAATGAATACATTTCATTTCAAAATTCCACATGTTGAATTTTGACGATTATGTTGAACCCATTCACTACACAAAAAATAAGTGACAAACAGTTGCATGTTTTTTTTGTAATCAAAATTCAGAGCAGCACTGAAATTGCAGCACCAATGTAAGCATCTACAACTTACCTGACAAAAAAGGGATGAACCGTTCTGTCATTGGCACCTATTCTGGTAAGAACTGGTATACCCTGATAAAAACAATGACACGCAGTAAAAAAAAATAAAATAAAATAAAAACAGATGAACAACTTGTTCATGGCATATAACACATATCTGTATGGGATACTTATTGGAAAACGTCTGATTGGAAAATTTCACATACTGGAGTACCGCAACTAACTTACAACCAATTTTGTTCCTCATCATGATAAATGATGCATGCAATAACACACCCATTCCATACTTCAAATTCGTGGACAACCTGACACATGTTGAAAGCCTGAGTAATGTTCAACAGATGTTTGCAACAAATCCTACCCAATTTCTATGAATAGTCATCAAAAAGCAACATGTTGCTAAATCCTGCAAAACTGTTATACTATGTAATTTCATATGCAACAGATTCAGATCCACTCCACTCTACATTGAAGATAAGGAATTATGCACTGTAGACAAAGCCAAAATCGTTGGATTCACAATACAATCCAACCATGCACATGTGACAAATTTGATAAAGCGATGTAACAGAAAACTATACTACTTAGATGTCTAAAAACCTGCAATGTAGAATTATGTGATCTAATCACTGACTGTGTACACTAATTCCATTTAGCTTTAATGCAACACCATTTTTTCTTCAAAAGTGAAAATATTTTCTGATATATCTGTATGCTCTGTACTTATTTTTTTTTATTCACTTTAATAACTTATACTTTTAAATATAATGGTGTTCAAATTTTTTATATGCAATATTTATTATTCCATTACATATCACATAGCAGTAAATTTGAATCTTTTCTCTCCTTCCCAATCTCCTTTTTTCATTGTTGTTTAGATCAATACTTTGGACATTTGTAAAAAAAGTTCCTATTTTGGTGGTATTTTAATAATGCACGAACCAGTGATCAGATTTTAATGGAACTGAAGTCAGGTATGCATTATAATACAAGAATGAACTGATTATATTTTAGAACTGAATGGTCAAAGGTCATAGGGCCTAAACATGTCTGATTTGAGTTCATTACCATGAAAACTCAAGAACGGCTGACTAAATCTCAATGTAATTTGGGTCAAGTATGTAGTTTGACACACCAATGACCTGATTATAATGCATGCATGCTCAAATCCCATGTGCCACACATTTTTCATACACACAGCTTTTGTTTCATTGCATTCTCAATCACTGCTTACATTAGATTTTATTTGAGTAAATCATTAATATTTACAGGGTTGGCAGTTTCTTCCGCAGGCGGTTTTTCCGCCGGTTTTACCGGTTTTTCCGTCCCGGAAAAAACAGGTTTTTTCCGCTTTTTCGGAAACGGAAAAAACCTCCTAAGTGTTTATTTTTTGTTATTTATTCAAGATTTTCATTTTATAAACTATCATTTCTATAATAAAACAGGACAGCTCTTTTGTTTTTTTTGTTCTCCCCTGTTTTGGTTATGAACTTCTAACCACAGTTTTTTGATTCCCTCCTATTCAAGGTTACTTCTCCCTGCAACTACATGTACATGTAACTGTACTCAGTTTTATTGTACCATAATACACATGTAGCTCAGTCTATAGCATGGAGAAAAAGTCAAATAATATTAGCCTTGTGTACGGCAGGGAAAAAATTAAACTTTCTTTTCAGGGGCTTCTTTTCATGTTCCAGATACTCCCTAAGGCAATTTACGGGGGCTCTTTTGCCATTTCGGGGGCGAAATCGCCCCGAGCCCCTGTGTATTTTTTCCCTGGTGTAAGCTGTTGTGCCAGATACTTAAATTGGTCACTCACCTTTTCGTCAGAAGTTTTAAGAGAATTGCTTTGATGCCAACCATAATTAGTGATACGGTTATGGTTGTGGCAGACAGGCACTCTCAAAGTACATGTATGCTGAATGAATTAAAGTGCAAGTTTAGTTTTGGCGAGTTTTTGTTTATTTGAAAGGTTTATGCCCAAAAGTCATAACCACACCAATAACAGATTCTGAATGCATTTAGTTGTGTTTTTTTTAATCAATCAATGAAAAATCTTGGGGGGGGGGGGGGGGGTTAGGGGCGAGATTTTTGACTAAATTTGACATTACAGCATTGAAAGGGTTAATAAGGTGTTAAAGTTACCTGAATTATACCTCAACACAAAGATCAGAGTCTGCACTTTCTGATGAGGTATAATTCAGATAACCTTAACACCTTATTAACCCTTTGGATGCTATAATGTAAAATACAGTCCAAAATGTGGGGGTATTCCCCCCCCCCCTCCCTCCAAGACTTTTCATTAATTGATCAAAATAAAACTAAAGACATTCAGAATCTTTATTGGTGTGATATGGACCTTTGGGCATCAAACCTTCAAATAAAAAAATCCCCGCCAAACTAAACTTGCGCTTTAAATATGAAAACAAGCTAAGTAGTTAACACATGCATTAAGTGGAGGCCAAAGATGTGTCAGTTGCTTTTTTGGAAAAGTATAATTTAGCCTATGATGCTGGAATAAGTACAATGAATAAATAGAGTTTAGTATATTAAATGCAATACTTTAACATGAAAAAGATTCATGCTAGCCTCATGTAACATACTAAGTATACACTGCTTATGTGCCCTTTATTAGAGATCGTTGGAAGATAATTACTTTTTCAAAGTATAATGTCTTGATGCTGATATTGTGGCAAGTAGTTTTTTTTTCTGTTGTCTGTTAAATATGTAGTTGCCAGTATATATATTGTTGTAATGTATACCTAATCTC
>JZLH01S0319531.1:4810-15033 GCA_001188425.1 Eucidaris tribuloides
AACAAAATGAGTAGACTAAAAAAGACGTCATTTCAAAAAAGGGCACATTTCAATTGAAAAAAAGCATGCTCATTCACAAAGGGCATATTTCGTTTTAAAAAAAAGGCAGTTTTGTGCTATCCAAATTTTTTTTTTTTTTGGGGGCGCAAGTGGCCCATGCCCACCCCCCCCCGGCTCCGCCGCCCCTGTCTCCGAAACATAGTAATGCAAATTGCTAAAACCGTAGACGTAAAGACGAATATTGGGAAACAAACAATTTCCTTTATTGGACCCAAAGTATAGGGAACATTGTTCCGATGAATTTAAGACAAAAAATGCCTCGATACAGATTTAGACAACTGTTAAAAAGATATTTGATCGAAAATAAAATGTGAAAAAATAAAGCAATTTATATTAATAGGTTACTAATCCCATGTTATGTAATATTATGTAAAAAATACTGTGAATGTTCAGAATGTAGGCCTATATAGTGTAAATATGTTCATTTATTGTTATTGAATGTTAATAATATTAATAACAATTCACTTCCATGAAAATCGAATGGTTAATACAAAAAGTCAGTTTTACATACGAAGAACAATGGATCATTTGATCTATAATGTTATTTAACACGGGGACTAATCCTAATTAGCACTATGCTATATTGTTAGTTCCCTTTCCCATGATTAATTTGCTATTTAATTTATTTAATTCATGAAGATTTTATGTCATTTAATTTAAACCAGTTTATAGTTAAATTGTAAATTTATGTATGTTGTTTATCTATTGTATATTTCAAGTGTTTGTTACAAATTGTTCAATATGTAAAATATGGTAATAAATTTGATTGATTGATTCATTGATTCATTGATTCATTCATCCATTCGTTCATTCACTCATTCAATTTATTCAAAATCAACGCAAAATACCACTTTTACATTTCACCGCGGATTTTATTTCTGTTTGGTTTATCTGAGGGCTTGGTGGGAGCCTCCAAACTTCTTCATTGAATTCTGAAATTCATTAATTATGCAAATTTATATGATTTTATCCAAAATTAAAGAAAAAATGCTAACTTCTCTATTCCACAGCACATTTTATTCAATTTGTGTTTGGTTTATCTGATAGGGCTTTGTTGGGGATTCCAAACTTCTACACATGTTTCTGAAATTCATCAATCATGCATTTTCTCAAAATTCACGAAAAATGCCACTTCTCCTCTGTTTTGAATATCTTATATTTATCTAGAAGAAACTGTCAAATATTACAAACCTTTCGGCGGGGACATGATAACGCACCGCATAATTTACTGATTCGTTTGTTTTGTTCATTGTTAAAATGATCAACATCATTCTAGATCAAGCCGATCCAAAGGAAACAATCAGCAAACAAAACGGAAGAAATTAAAAATTATATTTAGGCCTATATATGCAAATTCCAAAATAAATTGGCATCTTTTGAAGGCTATAAAGCATACACTGTCAATAATAAAGACTTGAAATACAGTATTGCTAATTAAAAAGAACAAGTTAGCTTTTCACTTTTAGAAATGGAAATTAATATTATGATCACTCAATTATTTCCATAATCTGTATAATAATGTTATGTTGATGTTGTGTTACTCTTGAAGTCTTGCCAACGAACAATGTGACTGATTGTGTATCACCACAGTATCCTGGTTGTGTTACGTGTACGTACATTTTTTTTGTACATTGTAATGTTTCTTACATCTACAGCACCTTCAGCTTTCATACGATTACGTTGAAGCCTGTTCTAAATGATATTTAGCCTGTAGATTGGGGGGAGTTCCCGTGACCTTGCGCTGGTCCACCGGGCCTTCTGTCGGACCCGCACAGGGGGGCTTCATTTCATTATGTACATGGAGTACCCTCCCTACTCAAAAGTATTGCAACATACACTATAACGCATACATTTTACGTTGAAGGGGTCTTTCTAGAATGATGCCCTGATTACGTTTATTATGAAAATAAAATTATTTGAAAAGACAATCAATAATATGTCTTATTTCGTCTTCTTCTCCAAGGCCGGAAAGAGACTTTTCAAATGCAGGCGGCATCCAGCGAGCAGAATGGGCGTGGAACATAAAATTTTAACCTTTTTTTTTTTGTCTCCCCGTAGGGTGGGGTGTTAATAAACACTAGCATCGTAATTCAATTTCATATTACCGATGAAACGGTTTTAATGGTTGGGAAAGACTTCCAGCAAAAAAAAAAAATGTCACTATATATGATCCTCTGAAGGGGTCTCAGAAAGAAGACCACACCCCTCGAAGACGAAAGTGACCTCCTATCTTCATAAGGCAGTGAATGAGGAAACGCGCCATATTTTAAACAACACCTCTTCAAGATATAATTTCTTATTCTTTCTCAATTTTAAAGCCAGTTTATTATTGTAAACATTATACATTTACTGTCATGAGACTTCTCGGTACATTGGATATAATGATGCGAAGAAAAAAACATCATCTTTAATAATTAAGTAGCCCTATCCTCCTTGTCACTGTCTTATGAAGATAGGACGTCACTTTCGTCTTCGAGGGGTGTGGTCTTCTTTCTGAAACCCCTTCAGAGGAACATGTTGATATTTTTTGTTTGCTGGAAGTCTTTCCGAGCCATCAAAACCGTTTCATTGGTAATATGAAACCGAATTACTAGGCTAGTGTACACACCCCACCCCTATAGGGAGGCGAAAAAAATGTTAAATTTTATGTTCCATCCCCTCTGTCGTGGGCGCGCCTGCATTTGATAATCTCTCCGCCTTGGAGAAGGAACGAGAAATTAAGAATATTCATTGATTTCTTTTCAAATAATTTGTTATTTTCCAATAATAAACGGAGTAAGGACATCATTTTAGAAAGACCCCTTCAACGTAAAATGTATGCGTTATATTATAGTGTATGTTGCAATACTTTTGAGTAGGGAGGGTAGGTGTTGCCATGTACGGTGCGCGCGCGCGCGCGCGCGTGTGTGTGTGTGTGTGTGTGTGTGTGACTGTGTGTGTGTGTGTGTGTGTGTGTGTGTGTGTGTGTGTGTGTGTGTGTGTGTGTGTGTGTGTGTGTGTGTGTGTATGAGGGTGTGCTTGTGTGTGTGTTTGTGTGTGTGCCTGTGTGTATCTAGCTATGTGTGTGTGTGCATGGGTGTCTGTTGCGGCACAAATTGTCGCCGGCGACAATTTGTGACGATTTGTGAAAAACCTGACGGCACAAATTGTCGCCAGCCATGATCAAATCACATTTAATTGTTTGTGGGTATGTGGGTGTATGTCAGTATGTGTTCGTGTGTTTGTAGTTGTATGTGTGTGTCTGTTTCTGTGTCTATATGTGTCTGTATGTGGTCTGTATATGTGTGTTTGTGTGTCTGCATGTGTCTGTTCTGTTTGTGCATTTGTGTGTAAATGTGCCTGGATGTGTCTATAGTTTGTATGTGTCTGTTGTTTGTTTGTGCGTCTGTGTGTTGCATGTTTGCCTGTATGTGTATGTGTGTCTGTATGTATGTCTGCTTGTTTGTGTGTGTCTGTATATTTCTGTTTGTTTGTAAGTGTCTGTGTGTCTGTTTGTTTGTGTGCATGTATGTGTCTGTTTATTTGTGTGTGTATCTGTGTGTGTATGTTTGTGTGTCTTTGTGATTGTATGTCTAATTGTGTGTCTGTTTGTGATTGTGTGTCTGTGTGCATGTATCTGTGTGTCTGTATGTGTTTGTGTGTGTACGGTATAGTGTCTTTGTGTCCCTGTGTGTCTACATGCATATATATGTCTATATTTGTGTGTGATAGTCTCTGTGTCTGTTTGTATGAATGAATGTGTGTTCGTTTGTGTGTGTCTGTGTGTTTGTGTGCTTGTATGTGTGTGTATGTGTCAGTTCGTGTATCTGTATGTGTCAGTTTGTGTGTCTGCATGTATCCCTTCTGTTTGTATGTGTCTATGTGTCTGTATTTGTCTGTGTTTGCATGTGTCTCTTTGTGTGTCTATGTGTCTGTATGTGTGCATGTGTCTGTGTGTTTGTCTGTGTGTGAGTCTGTGGGTCTCTGTGTGTGTCTATTTGTGTGGCTTCATGTTTCTGTGTGTTTGTGTATGTCTGTGTCATTCATACACACAGACAAACACACAGACATAAAACATACACACACGGACACACATTATGAATAGATGCATACATACACACAAAGATAGACACATACCCACACAGACACACAGACACAGACACATAATTAGACACACAAACACACAGACCCACAAACATATACATACAGACAGACACACAGACACACACGGACATATAGACACAGATACACACAGACTCACACACAGACAAAAACACAGACACAGACACATACAGATACACATAGACACACATACTCACACACAGACAAACACACATGCAGACACAAATAGACAGACACAGACACACAGACACACTCACACACAGACAAACGCACAGACACATACAGATACACACAGACACACAGACTAACACAAACACACAGACGCAGACACAAACATACACACACACTCACACACAGACAAACACACAGACACATACATATACACACACACAGACTTACACAGACAACACACAGACACTTACAGACAAAGAGAAACATACAGACGTACAAACGCATAGGCAAACACTCAGACATACACAAAGACATACAAACAGACACACAGACACACACAGACAAACATGCAACACACATACGCACAAACAAATAACAGATGCATACAGACACATAGACATGCAGACACATACAGATGCAGACAAATACAGACAGACACACGAACAGACATTCAGACACACACAAATACACAGACATACAAATAGACACACAGACACATACAAATTATGCAGACAAATACAGACACATTTAGACACACACAGACATACAAATAGACACACAGACACATACAAACACACAACACACAGTCAAAACAGACAGAAGACACATAATATGTGTCTTCTGTCTATGCATCTGTATGTGTCTAGTCTATATTATAGACTAGACACATACAGATGCATAGACACACACAGACACATGCAGACGCACTGACACACACAGAGACACAGATAGACACATTCATACACACAGACAAACACACATACATAAAATCATACACACATGGACACACAGGCATGCATAGCATACATACACAGACGGACACATACCCACACAGACATAGAGACACAAACAGACACAATTAGACACACAGACAAACACGCAGACCCACGGACACACAGATACAGATACACACAGATGCACAGACTCACACACAAACAACAGATACATACAGACACCCAAACAGACACTTACAAACAAACAAAAACATACAGAGACACAAACAGACAACAGACACATACAGACTAGACACATACAGACACCTAGACACATACACAGACACATACAGACACACGGACAGACACATTCAGACCCACAAAAACACACAGACATACATACAGACACACAGACACATACATAAAAATACACAACAGACAGATACAGAGTAGACACATACAGACACATATGCACACAAAGAAATACAAATTCAAAGACACGAACATACGAACAAACACATACAGACACTGACAAACACACAGAGAGACATACAAACAGACAAACATACACACAGACTCACACAAAGACAAATACACAGATACACACAGACATATACAGACACACAAACAGACACACACAGAAACTTACAAACAAAAACATACAGACACGAAAACACAGACAAACACACAGACGCATACAAACACAAAGACATACAAACACACACAGACAAACACACAACACATAGACACACGGACAACAGACACATACAGACTGGACACAAACAGACACATAAACACACACAGACACATACAGACACACGAATAGACACATTCAGACACAGACAAACACACAGACACACACACAAACACACAGACATACGAACAAACAGACAGACCCACAGACTCATGCAAAGACAAACACACAGACAGTCAGACACATACAGACACACATACAGACACGAACAGACATACAATCACACACACACCTATTTAGTGGGTGGCGACAATTTGTGACGGTGGCGACAATCTGTGCCGCCAGGTTTTTTTTCCACGGCACAAATTGTCGCCAGAGAGGCAAAAATTAGGATCAGCAAGAGCGTCACAAATTGTCGCCGGCGACAATCTGTGCCGATTTGTTCAAAACCTGACAGCACAAATTGTCGCCGCGTCACAGATTGTCGCTGACGACAATTTGTGACGCGGCGACAATTTGTGCCGCAACAAATGTTCCCTTTCTGTTCGCGTTCCATAGACGACCTCGTTCGAGATGATAACAACATGCGCAATTGCGAAATACAGTACGGTACACGTACGGAAGGCCACATCATCACACACGAGCAATTTCGCAAAGCCCGTTGTGTTCACAGGCTGCGAGTCGGAAGTGTGTATTGCACGGAAGTTAAATACCATGTCGGTGTGATTCTGGAAAATGGCTTCAATACTTGGTCTCGACGCAGGTTACCACGGTAGTTGGAAGGTAGGGCCTACACGATGTCCCAATTGTTAGTAAATTAAATACGTTTTAGTGTTTTGTGACACATTTTCGTGACCCATTTATTGTTATGAATATGTTTTATTCTCGTTTCAGGTGAAGAAAGTTGACGTATTCGTGAAGGAGGCCGCAAACACAAGTGGTTTAGAAGGGTAAGCAGTGCCAGTCAGCCAGTGATTGCCAGGGAACGAACGTTGTTAACTTAATTTTATGCTGATTCATAACGGGTAGTTGTTAGATTGCGTGGTTTAAGTGTTATCTTGCCTTTGTTAAACCTGTAACTAGGTTAGATCTACATGAGATTAGATCTAGGTTATTGATAATCATTTTTGCTTAGCTTTATTCAAGAAATGTAGATCTAACGTTAGGTTAGTACGTTACATATTCTTGTGAATTGATCCGTTTTAACTTATTTTAACCACATTGCAAGTGTTTTTTAATTCTGTAGTTATTGTAATCATTGTGGTAACACGTCACAAATTTGTGTTTATATATATGTTTTTAAATCTTTTTTTTTCTTATTTTGTTTTGTGTTCTGATTATCATTGACATGATTGATCCAATATTCCACTGACTGTGGATCATATGAGAAAGTTAATAAAATTCATTCACATTCATTCATTCATTCATTCATTCATTCATTCATTCATTCATTCATTCATTCATTCAAATTCATTCAGTAGTCTAGTTCTGAGTCACACAAGGGGACTTTTCCGTACTACTGCACATAAAGTTACGGGTGTTCGCTCATGTCGCAATCATGCCACACATTTTGGTGGGCTATTTTCAACTCGCGCGAACATCTTCCACACCTATATTTTCTTAACGAACATTATTAATATTAGATTCTAGTTATTAGAGATAAGTGTTCTAATAAAGGACTCACCATTTCATTTCCTGTGATTTCACAGCTTCTTTTAGTTCCATGGCCAGAACAGTCAAGTTTTTGTCCAGGTTTGACGGGCCGTTTAAATCAAAATGGCGTCACATCGTGCGTAGTGCCCTCTAGCGTTACAGCTTGAACAATGTAATAGTCTTGACAAAGTCGATTTTTGCAAACCTGTACGCTGTACTTAGTACATGTATAGGGGACCTATCAAGGTTGCCTACTGTATTTCCCCGTAGGGATTGCCTACTCCCTATGGTTGGCTAAAATCGCGTTCAGAAGGGGAACAGGAAGGATTTTTGATGATGTAGGGGTTTTGACAATTTTCAGAAATATTCTTAAATTCCCAAAGGATTTCAAAGAATTTCTCTATCACCGACGAAGAAATCGTGACCAATCTCTTGCATTTACTTTGGTTATTTCGTAGGGGAAAACATTATCTTCGTAGGGGAAACCTGGGCTATCGGGGGTAGGGTAAAAGTAGTGTCCATAGGGGAAAATATGCATGCGGCGTAGGGGAAAATTAAAATTTTGAGTGGCAGCCCTGGGACCTGTGCAAGTACAATAGTAGTACATTCTGGGCATGATCTCTCCCTGGATCTATTATCCCAGATCTCTCCGATTCTTATTCATTTGACGATCTGTTCCATAACCATACTAGAAACAATCACGGCCAAGTTGCGTCAAAATGACCCAAACTATAATTCTGAGGTCAGCCTTTTATTAGGCGACGTTCGGAGCTGTTAACGACGCAGTACCGTGACGCTGACGGGAGCTGTGGTCGCGTCGACAGCTGATAGAGAACAAGCGGTTTCACAAATTTTGTGCAGACGGACCGTAAACTGGCCAGGGAGATGGGGCTGTCGGGTCAATGCACAATTTGTCGTCGCCTCACCGGCGAAAAATTTCAGGCGACAATAATTTATGCCATAAGATTCAGTTGCATACTAATCGGAACGAATTGTTTCCGGCAATAATTTGTGATGCCCTTGTTGTGATAATTTAAGACTTGGGTTTATTGATTCTGCACCGTCAAAAACATTCTTATATGAATCCAAATCAGCTGAAATCATATCCAATGTTGAAGAGTTAATTTAATATAACACCTCTCATAGAGACTTTGGGTAAAATATGAGTTTTCGGTTAAAATCTGGCGGTTAAACTTCATCCTCTTTCCATTGCTCAGGAGCCAAATTGTAAAAAATCCGCGACTCAAACGTGCACGTGGCTTCAAAAATGGTATCGATACAGCGGTTACGCAACGCTTGCGCACGGACGGGGTACGATTGACCAAATCAGGCCTCCGCTCGTCTTGCTACGGTTGCACCAGTAACCGTGATTCGCATTCTTGAGCAAAATTGAAACTCACAGAGAAGAACAACATTCTGTAACTTGGTTATTAGTTGTTTCTCTAAAAAACAACAAATTCATCACGTATGTGATCTCAGACTTTCAACACACCGGTTTGTAAGTACCAAACTACCGTTTGGTATTGATAATGAAGGGAAGTAATGGACTTGCAAATCAATAACCCAATCTTTAAGAACTGCTTATTGGATTTTACTGTAACTTGGTCAAAGGTCACATGAGCTTATTTATCTCATTGGTCTTGCTACCATGGTAGCTTGAAGCTTTTTAAATTACATCAATTGGATGGGAGTGCGGACTGCGGAGGCATACCCATCGACTGCGCGCAGTCGAACTGCTCTAGTTTTCTTTTTCTTTTCATTTTGGAGTGCAACTTACTGTAATATGATGTAGTAAGTTGAGGCTCCCGCAGACCTGCCTAATATTTTGATGTCTGATTCATTGTACTTTTTAATATGATTAACCCATTGGAGACGATTTGATTTCAATATAACATGCATTTTCCATACACCCCAACACAAGTTCACTCGTACTTAGTCTCCAACAGGTTAATTGATTTCTAAGTAGTTGCTTTAATCACAGTTATTGAACAGTATCAGAAAATACATGTAGTTCATTGTTAAATTGTTACTGGAAATATTGATGGCTTTATTTTACACAGAGTTGAATTCCATCTCAGCGACACTGGAGATATTTTCTGGAAAGTGCCTAAGGATGCAGCAAGTGTTCCGTACTTTGTCTCAAATTTTGATTTGTATGAGGTAAGCCAGCATTACTCATGTATAATGTACATGTATGCCGGGTATATGAAGCTTTTACGTCCCTTGTTTTCATGCTCGATTACTGAATATCTATAGGTACCCAAATTTTCAAAGTCAGTGAGCATCGCTCAGTAAAACACTGAGACTGAGGGCAACCCCCAACTACTGTATCAGGACAACTCCCCCAGAGGACAACTCCCCTGGGGACAACTCCCCCAGAGGACAACTCCCTCTAAGGACAGCTCCCCTGGGAACAAACCCCCCAGAGGACAACTCCCCCTAAGGACAACTCCCCTTAAGGACAACTCCCCCAGAGGACAACTCCCCTTAAGGACAACTCCCCCAGAGGACAACTCCCCTTAAGGACAACTCCCCCAGAGGACAACTCCCCCAGAGGACAACTTCTCTGGGGACAACTCCCCAGAGGACAACTTCCCCAGGGGAAAACTCCCCTGGGGACAACTCCCCCAGAGGACAACTTCCCCAGGGGAAAACTCCCCTGGGGACAACTCCCCAAGAGGACAACTCCCCTGGGGACAACTCCCACCTGACAATCCTGGAGGACATTTCTCTCAGAAGACAACTCCCCGGGGAATTGATAGCATGCAGGATCTCTTCAGTGTCCAATGTACGAGCAACCCCCTGCGGAGTCTCATTATCAAAATTCTATA
>JZLH01S0319554.1:12696-25255 GCA_001188425.1 Eucidaris tribuloides
ACACACACACACACACACACACACACACCACACACACACACACACACACACACACACACACACACACACACACACACACACACACACACACACACACACACACACACACACACACACACACACACACACACACACACACACACACACACACACACACACACACACACACACACACACACACACACACACACACACACACACACACACACACACACACACACACACACACACACACACACACACACACACACACACACACACATATTTATTCATGAATAAAAGTATTCCTTTGAGATTTGACAAAACCAGCAACATCCAGAATGGTACTTACTGGAACTAGACTCGCACACCACCCCCGTGTCTTCGCGATGAACGCAGTCGTGGTCGACCCAAGTATGATCGCAGGAAATGAGCGTACTCTCGCTACCCGTACATTGCACATCAGCCATGAAAATACTGCCAATACCTGGCCGAAAATCCCGCTGATCAAAAGGGGGAAACGTTTTGGCAAAGTTAAGTTGTTAAGGGTTTTTTTTTCGTTTCGCGTTGTTAGTAATTTGCCAATTATCATTAGTATTAATCAATTTCTAAAACGGTATACTTGCTCTGCTCATCATCAAAACGACTCATTAAAGGAAGAATTGAGTTGCGTTCAGAAGATTTATGCAGATTTTATCTACTCTCCCATTACACAAGAGTAGAATCAAAAAATAAAGTCAATGGATGAAATGACCATTGAAACACGAATGAATGAATGAATGAATGAATGAATGAATGAATAAATAAATGAATATATATAGATAGCTAGATAGATAGATAGATAGATAAATAAATAAATAAATAAATACATAAATGGATAAAAAACTAACTACTTTACAGTATGTAAACATATAATTTTCTGATATCTAACAAATATCTATCTGCTTACATAGGGAGTTTCTTGTGCATTCTGGAATCCAAGTTGTTGACACGCCACCAGAGCATCGTTGTAATCCCAATAATCATCACAGACTGTCCCCCACTCTCCCTGGTAATATACCTCCAGTCGACCCTCGTTCGCCTCTGAGCCATCCACCAACCGCAGATCACCGTCTGACGTCATGAGAGAGGTGATCAATCGATTACAGCGATCGCATGCCATTGATACCGATTGCATGACATTGATCACCATTTTATTACTGATTGTAAGATTTGACTAGCAGGCAAGTCGGCCAATTTTTGGATGTGTATATGAACTTTTTACGATGTTTAAGCAAAAGGTATAAAAGGGAGAAAAAAAACTAGACCAGGTAAGTGTTAATTGGATTACAGAGGCATAGATCGGGGGGGGGGGCAGTGAAAATAGTTAAGGCAAACATATCGTTTTGCCCCTCCCCCATAACTTTTAAAACTTGAAAAATTTGTTAGTAAATTTTAAACTTTGCATAAAAATACTACTAAACTAAACATACATTTTCAAGTTTGCGCATAAATTTATTATTGCAACTTTTCACGCGGAGCGCGCCAAAAGTTTTAACATTTGTCTACTCCCCCCCCCCCAATCCCCCAAGTCGATCGACGCCAAGCTGGATTGGGTGATATAATTATTTGACATCTTTTTAGCCGGATGCGTATGATCTTAATGTTTTATCCATTTATAAACGCGAAAAAAGTGTGCTAGATTTTACTTTGTTTTTCCCCTTTATTTACATTTGTATGGACTTGAAGGTCGCATTTAGAGTAAGTGGAAGCCATGGGCGCAAATCCACAAAGAATTCTATTCATGTTGGGGGACGCAACAATAGGGTGTTTCCCCCCCCCCCCAGTTGAATAGAATTCCTGAGTGGATTTGCGCCGCTGGTGGAAGCACATATTGTTCCCCGGCATTTTCATCACCGGGGACCTGGGCCCACTTGCTCCATAATTTTAAATACTCCTTCTTTATTGTGTGTTGGATCATTACATGTATTCGTACTTTCATCATTGTAATGTAAATGATGTATACTCTTATATCCGCGGTGTCAATTTGACTCGGAATAGCGTCACGTGTCAATTGGGAGTTTACTCTATTTCAAGTTAAAATGACTGGGATTTCTGAATTAATTTGACTCGGAATGGTGCGACGTCAACTGAGAATCGGATCAATTCGAGTCAAAGTAACTTGGACTCGGAATAGCGTCACGTGTCAATTGGGAGTTTACTCTATTTCAAGTTAAAATGACTGGGATTTCTGAATTAATTTGACTCGGAATGGTGCGACGTCAACTGAGAATCGGATCAATTCGAGTCAAAGTAACTTGGAAATCCGAGTCATTTTGGAATGGCGTCACGCGTCAGTTTGGAGTTTACTCTATTCCAAGTTAAAGTGACTTGGATTTCCGAATTAACTTGACTTGGAATGGTGTGGCGTCAACTGAGAATCGGATCAATTCGAGTCAAGGTCAGTGGCGTAGCCAGGATTTGATCTTATGGGGGGCGGAATATGCGAGGGAGCGAAGCGACCTAGCCCGAGCGAGCGGAGCGAGCGAGGGGGGGGGGGGAGGTGTGGGAGGGGGGGTCCGCCCGTCCCACGGTTGAGAGGCTTGTTGGATAATTCTGATGCAATTAATCGTCGCGAGTGTTGTTGTCGTGGTTTTGGCATGTTTACATCGCTTAAAACAAGTCCTTTATGATTAAGATCACAGGTGAGTATATTCAGGGCGGATATTCAAGATTTCAAATACTGAGGGGCCAACAAAAAACTGTGCCTCAGACATAGTTCTCACAATAAACCAGGCTGCAATTGGCGACAAAAGTCCCTTGCGCGGGGATCCTGACTTACGTGTGGAAGCGCTACTGTGTTTATCATGACTGATTTGACGCCATTTAGTGCTACAAAATCAACGATCTTTTTAGTCACATATTTTTTTCTATTCAAGTACAGAACCAATACAATCACTATATGATGTTTTGTTGGCAAGTAAGTCCCCAAGTAGATTGCTGATGATGGCCCGTGTACGGAAAACGAAAAAAAAATATAATAAGTCTAATATGCGAAGCGAGCGTAGCGCGGCGGAGCCGAAAAGAAAATCGCATGTTTTGACAACCAAACCATAAATTCGTACATAAAAATTCGCCATGCAAACACAGAAAAAGACACACACTTGTTTCTCCCCTCGAGGAAGAGAAAAAAAATTGCAGTTCACCTTTTGCAAATGAATATTTTTCTTCTTTAGGTGACAAATTGATCTGAGATAATTAATGTGGAATCTAATTACAACTCGAGCAATTCTTAAGACTAATACTACCAACAACACTCTAATCACACACAATCATTCTTTTTTGAAATTTCGTATAGCGAATTGTTGCGCAACGCAGCGCGCGACAAAATTTTTACAGTTTCTTTACCAGACGCTTTTCAAAGCATTTGAAGGCAAGACAGTGCGATCCCCCAAAATAACAACTTAACAAAAACGTTTTTTCTTATGTATTATTGGTTGTCTTAAACACTGTCTCGCAAGGCACTTGCAAAGAACATTTAACGTAGCACAACAATTCCTTTGTAGTCTATCTTGTTTAAATAGTGCTTAGAAGACATGCAATTTTGTCGTTAATGTTCGATCATTCATCATTATTAATTATTATATTATTATTATTATTATTATTATTATTATCATTATCATTATCATTATTATTATTATTATTAATATTATTATTATTATTATTATTATATTATTATTATTATTATTATATTATTATTATTAATTATTATTATTATATATTATTATTATTATATTATTATTATACTAGCATTCAATTTTGCGTCGCGATCTGCATGAAAATTGTTAACCTATAGGATGCAATTTTGCGCGCGGAGCCGCGCGCGAAAATTTTGATATTTTCTTACCACGCTTATGAAAATACTATATATACATATAAATTCGGCCTGATGTTATATTGTTTGTAGATATTTCAACAGTAAGATAAAAAAGGAAATGAGTGGCCAGCTTCACATCAGGGTTTTTTTTTGTTTTTTTTGGCCAATCTTAGGGGGGCGACCGCCCCCATCGCCCCCCCCCCCCCTGGCTACGACCACTGGTCAATGTAACTCGGAAATCCGAGTCATTTTGACTCGGAATAAAGTAGACTCCCAGCTGATTCCATTCCGAGGCAAATTTGACTCCGCAGAAATAAAAGAGTGTAATGCCATACGATATACTACCATTTACCTGTCGGTGGCACGCAAATAACCCCGGCATCTTCCGAATGGAAACAATTATGGTTGTTCCAATCAGCGTCAGGACAACCACTCAACTCAGACTCCAGACCAGTGCAATCAACATCGTCGATAAGAATGGGGCCGGTACCTTGACCGAAAAATGCCTGTTATCACAGTCCATGTAGTAAAAGTGAAACAATTTTAAAAAGATGGATTTTATATGATATAATGCTAATTTTTATCGTGCATTTTTATTTGTTATTATGTATTTTGTGTCAAGAATTAAAACTAGCAAGTTGTGGAGTCATATGTATGAATACTTAATAAGTTATGACAAAGAGAATATTACTACTTTCTCCCGTACAAGATAAAGAACTTGTTGCGAAAGGTAAGACAGTCCATGGTCGTGGCAGATAGAATCCCTAAAGGGTCTGTATCGTCAGAAAAACAATAGCACTTTCTTTTGACTCGGATTACAAAAAGGGACAAGTTTTCCCCCAAACACAATGTAAACAACTTGGTTTATCCGATAATTTACTGCGGTATTATTTACCGTATCTTGCAGTCCATACACTACGTATATGCCTTTACATCAATGAGTAACTCATAATTGAATATCATCCTGCAATTTTGAATCTAGTCTGTATCGATTGTATTTTGAAAAAAGAAACCTCTGTTGTTTCAAAGATCGAGGTTTGACAATGAAACTTCAAATCTCCTTTGCACCCCTCCAGCAGTACAACACAACAGCAATCATGCCCTTATAGGTTGTAAAATCTGAAGATCAGTAATTACCTTGAATTGACTAATGCCCCCACCCCCTCCCAAAACCAACAGGCCCTTAATGTGTGTTCCAGGCATGCCAGGCAGACTGAACTGCCTTAGTTCACTATTATTATTTCGGTATTATTGGTTTATGAATGATAATCTGCATTAAAAAATAATTATTATTATGAATGCACATGGTACGCAATTTTAAATTACGAATAAATTTTAATTGTATCACAGAAAACCCATGCCCTGATAACATCTGAAAGTAGACGAAGATTTTTTGTTTAAATTCAAAATCTAACGGTGGCTGTAATTCTAACCAAAACTAAATTTCTTCTCCCTTTACTTTGCTAAAAGTTGTCAAATAGAATTCCCATCTTTACTTCAGTGTATTTTACGCAATGTAAAATTTTAGGCACCAAAGATGAGGCCCTGCCTTTAAAGATTGTGTCATTCATTTGCTCGTCAAAAGATATCTAAATGAATGAAATCAGCTGAAATCATATCCAATGTGAAGATTAATATAAATAAACACCTCTCATAGAGACTTGGAGTGAAATGTTGAGTTTTGGTGAAAATCTGGACGGTTAAACTTCATCCTTTTCCAAATGACTCGGACGTCTTTTTAAAAAATCCGTGACGTCAACGTGCACGGGCCGTTCCAAAATTGTCCGATCAGCCGTTAGCCGAAGGTCGCGCGGAGGTCAGCCGTTTAACCAATCAGTGCACTCCGCTGGTCTTGCGACGGTACACATAACCGCGATTCGCAATTTAAGCAAAATTTAAACTCACGGAAAGAACAACATTCTGGTAACATGTCTTTATTAGTTTTTCTTATAAAACCACAAATTCATGACGTTTGGTATTGATAATGAACTTAATGAAGGGAAGTAATGGACTTGCAAATCCCTGACACAATCTTTAACCCTCTCATTATCAATGCAATTACACTGAATAGACTTTGCGTATGACATTCCGGGTGCGGTACTTAAACGGTTAAGATACAGTCTTGGACAAAAGTTGGAATACGTTTATTTCTTTGCGTATAGCCCTTTTTAAAGTACAGATTTCTTTAATACGAATAATGATCAATGGCATGCAGAACATATCATTACTAAGTTCAAATAAGTTCGACTCAAGGACGGCGCCAGTGTAAAATTTTAGGAGGGGCAAAATTCGTCGGGAAAATTTTGCCTGCCAAACATTTTTTTTTTTACTAGCCAAAATGCAGACCGAACAGCGTCCGACGGCAGGTGGCCGACGACGACAATTTTTTTTTTTGCCCGCCAACAATAGGAGGGCGATATTTTCGAAAACAGTAAAAGTCACGTCAAATAGGGGGTGGCCGACCACCCCTGACCCCCTGTTGCGCCGCCCCTGGCTCTACTTCAGGACAAGAAACCTTTTCCTGATATGATTGAAAACTGCATTTGGTAGAAAATATATTCCAAACTTTTGTCCGTGACTGTATGATACTCACATATGACTTGGCTTCTACTGCGTCGCTGAACCCCAACTGACGACAGACCACTATGGCGTCGTCATATCCCCATCCATCGTCGCACACCGTCCCCCATTCCCCCTCGTAGAAGATCTCCACCCGGCCTTCATGGTCGCCTGCACCGTTCACCAGTCTGATATCGCCATCTAAAAACAGAATTTTGTGCACCTTTTACTATCTGGATCATTTTTTTTTCACAATCATGATGAATTGAAACAGGAAAGCGAGGTAATGTTAACAGTTTTTTTTACAAATCGACAGATTTTTAGTCGAGATCAATGTTGAGACCAAATCAGACCATGCATTTTTTTTCTGATTTGGTGTTGGTCTCTAGCCGAGGCCCAGTAAATTGAACCGTGCACCAGATTTAAATTCACAATTTTGCGCTTTCGGACGGTGGCACGGGTATGTATACTCAATATTAACAAGTCCACATGTCAATCTTTCTGACCCCAGCTTATGGTTATTACTTAGAACCTATTACCCAGGAAAAACACACAACTTTATTTATCTAAATCGAACAGAATCTACTCAAGTTTCCAAGTTTTCAAAAACGTCCGTAAATGTTATACTAGAACTGGCGTCCGATGGGGGGGGGGGGCTTACAGTACACCCCCCCCCCCGAAATTCAACAATGGTACAGAGAGGCTTCTATTGATAAATGTTGTTTATAACGCCCCATCCATGATTTCACTCAGTTGTGTATGACCCCCAAATGATTTGACAACAGTGTCGTTTAAAGTCAAATAGGGCTACATTTAAGACCGTGACATAGGAATGAACAGTTCAACAAATACAGGGAGTAATACTTTTAAATAAACACATCTCTGAATTAATATTAATGAACATCCATGAGTTTATTTCTTATGAAGTCCCCAATGGTGTCAGTATAACATATCGCCATATAGAGACTAAACCTGATTATAGATATACCTAAGTATTGAATGCAAATGACTCCAGCGTCTTGATAGTGGTTGCATGAATTATCTCGCCAACCAGCACGTGTACAGTCTACTAGTCTGTCTTCAGTTCCTATACACTCAAGTTCGTTGAGTAAGATATCACCAGTTCCCATCTCGGTGCTGTCAGTCTTAATATTAAAAATGAATAATAAAAATTAATGTCAAGTTAATATTGCACGGAGCTCTAGTGGCGGATTCAGCTCCCATTCTGCCGCGGCCGGTACCGAGGGGGCGGGGAGGGGCGGGGTAGGGTGCACAAAGACCTGCGAATTTTATTCTCTCCAATAATAAAACACGTGTACAATGGGCTGGAGGCCTAAAACAAGGAGTCAACCTGGAAGTGTTTACATAAATAACGTGTATACGTTTCCTGTGAATGTTGCACGCGTAATATCACCGATGACATGAAAGTGAACATATATGTTTAGAAGCAAGACTTTAGCCAACAAGTAACGTGGTAACCCCGTTTACCTTTTTCTGGATCTGCCCCTGCGGATTTTCTATATAATATACAACGAAAGAGACACATATATGAACATATCCATAATGCATAAAATATAACACGTCTAAACTGTATGCAATGTATTTTCCCCAAAGAAATGGGGCGCCTCTCGCTCTTCATGAAACTCGTGGCCTTTACTCCTTAATCTTTTCCCTTCACTCAGTTGTACAAACTAAGGAAAATAGGTTCAACTTTGCACCTTAAAAGATGTAGACCAATGTCACACTGGGAGCACCTTTACGGGTGCAAGTTTGCACCTTTCAGACCTTTAATGGTACAAAGTTGCACCTTTAAAGGTGCTCCCAGTGTGACATTGGTCTGAAAGGTGCAAAGTTGCACCCCAAAAGGTGCTCCAAGTGTGACATTGCTAAAAGTGCAAAGTTGAACCCATATTGCTTTTAGTGTGTGACGTCACCAGCGCACAATCCAATATGCGGCATCTTACAATGAAACCATTTACTTACAGCATATCCATCATCGTAACCCAGTTGGTGACAGGCAACAAAGGCATCTTCATCGCCCCAGAGCTCGTTACAAACAGTTCCCCAGTCACCGTCGTAATATACCTCTACCCTCCCGTCAAGGTTTGTGAAACCATTTTCCAATCTAACATCACCATCTGAATAATAAAAAGAGTCAAGTTTTGGACGATGAGTAACATCAATTGCGATATCGGAAGAGGGAATCATGCGTCAAAATTGTTTTTTAGTATATCGTAGGCCTGGTGGTACCGCCAAATAGATGAAATACGGCCCTTATATTACTGTTCTTTAAGATACTTTGTATAGACTATATAAAGGAGGTAAATGATACCCCCGCCCTATCACGTCCCTGACTTATTGTCATAATATGCTGTTACCATGACAACGCAGTTTCCTGCAAATTTAAAAAAAAAGGTATCTTACACATCATTACTCTAGGAACAATATTTGTGCCAGATTTCATAAGTATTAGTCAAAAACTGAGGAAGTAGTTCAATTCCCAATATTCTTCTGATTTATTGCCATAATATACCATTACCATGGTAACGCAGTTTTTGACACTTTCAAAAAATTTGTCTTACTCATTTTTACCCCAACACTAATGTTTGTGCCAAATTTCATGAGCAGTGGTCAAAAACTGAGGAAGTAGTTCGATCAGCAAGATTTTTACCTGATTTATTGTCATAATATGCCGTTACCATGGTAACGCAGTTTCCAACACATTCGATAAATGTGTATTGCACATCTTCACTACAAGAAACAATGTGTGTGCCAGATTCAAGAGCATTTGGTCAATAACTGAGAAAGGAGTTCGATCCGCAAGATTTGCAACGGACCGACCACCCGACCGCCCGCCCAACCGTACGCTGATTCCAACCCTCTTCAAACTAAGTTTGACGAGAGTATAATACTAGTAATACACATCACAAGAGGGATCGAGGACGTCAAAGAACAACGTTTTTGCAGAGCATTGCAACATGGATTGGAAAGGAAAGGATTGAGCTTCTTAGACTGGCAATGGACAGAAAAGCCTGGCATTTCATGGTCGCCAACGTCACTAGATACGGCACGTGAGGAGGAGGAATACACATCACAAGTAACCAGTTTCTTACTGATGATGTAGCTTATTGTGTATATACCTTCATAGGTAACTGAGCATTCAACACCAGCGTCTTCGTGGTGACCGCAGTTATGCGAGTTCCATCCGTTGTGACTACAGTCCTGGAGTTCGTCCTCTGTACCGATACATTCCACGTTATCGAGTAAAATATCGCCAGTGCCTTGACCGAAATAGGCCTGTTTAAATCAGAATGGTTTAAGAGATATTCCGAATCATGTTAGAAAACACTGAATATATTGTTGAGTAGAACTTAAAGGATAAGGTTCCTCAGACCTTAGGAATTCGGAACATTTTAGAAATCCAGTTGTGAAAGTTAAAGCAAATTTAGTCAAGCCGTCCAAGAGATATGATTTTTCAAAAATTGAACGAATTATCCGTACGTCACTTTCTGTAGATGACAATTTTACTTAAATATTTGATGTCTCCACAGAACAACTCTGCATTGACTTTGAAAATAATGTTCATATTTCGTTTTTTTGTGTGTGTGTGTGTGTGCTGTCAACAATGTAATAAAACCTAGTACTGTGTAAAATCCATGTGGATTCATCTTGGCCCGACCTGCCTGAGACAGAAAATAAAACATAATACATTTTCATTAAAAAAAACAATCATGCGCAAAGTCAGTGAAGAATGGTTCTGGTGTGACATCACAGACTTAACATGCTTAAGTGCCGTTGTAATCTAATGAGAGCGACATACAGATTAACTCAAATTTCGGAAAGTCATATTTCTTGAATGGCTACACCAAAATTGCTCAAACTTTAAGTGTTGCATTGGTCAAAAAATGTTTTGAACTCACTGTACCCACATGAAGGGAAACTTCACCTGTAAAGATCCACCTTTGAGACCAATTCAACCACCGAATGTGTTTAGCTTGAAAAAAAAATAGTATAAAACTACACGCACATGTTGAAGAATTATAAGTGCATGTGCATGTGGGTGCACCCTTTCTAACCACTTTGTATAAAGGTATCCATTCTACATCGAATCTGGACTTTCAAAAAGCTATCATTTTTTTTTCTGGGGGAAGGGCCTTCTCAAAAACAATCATCCGCAATTTATTTCAGCCGAGGTATAATTTAGATTACCTTAACACCTTATTAACGCTTTGGATGCTATACTGTAAAATGTAGTCGAAAATCTTGATGGTCCCCCCGAGATTTTTCAATAATTAATAATAATAAAAAACGAAAGACATTCAGAATCTGTTATTGGTGTGATATGTCCTTTGGGCATAAAGTTTTCAAATAACTAATAACAAACTAAACTTGCGCTTTAAATTAGAATTCGATAAAAAAATACACTTTGTGAACATTTACAGTATATCTACCATATATCTATATCTCTGAGATGCTTTAAATTGAACTCACATTTTGCAACGCCTGCAGGGCTCCGTCATATCCGAGTTGTCGGCAAACAACTTCTGCGTCTTCTATTTGCCAGTAGTCATCACAAACAGTTCCCCATTCACCGTCATAGTATATTTCCACCCTTCCTTCAAATATAGATGTTCCGTTGACTAAACGTACTTGACCATCATAATCTATATAAGTGGTGAATATCAATTTGGCATGTGCATTTATTTGTTTTTAATCCAAGGATCACGTAAGTGGCATTGGGAACACAGAGTTTGTTATTTCGCATAACAATAGATTCATATGACCTAATTGGCAGTAACTGAAACAGGGTTGGCACGTTTAAAACGCGTTGTTTTAAAACATGTTTTAAAACATGTTTGAAACGCCTGGGTTTTTTTTTACAAAAACAAAACAAAACAAAACGCTCCATAGACACCTGTATTATAATTTCAGTGTGTTTTTTAACTTAAGAAAGCAATAAAATAATAAATTCTGTTTCTAGAACCCCCAATTGAAATTCCCAATTTACTTTAATTAACAACTACTAACTAGCCTAGATTCTATGTTCTAAATGTCATGTATAGTCTGATTATTCATTAAAGGCCCAATCTCACTTGAGGATACTCCTGCGACCGATCAATCGCGGCGACTCGGGAGACCAAAGAATTGGCTTGCTTCTCACCGAGGAGAGGTCGTAGACACCTCTAAAACCTGCTGGAGACATTTCCCCAGTTGCAGAGACTAATTAGTTAATTACAATTCATCGATTACCGGTAATGTGATAGAGAAGTTGAGGTGATTTCGCGGCGACTTCCCCGAGAGTTTGGAGACAAGTTGGTGACTTGAGTTAACCAATTCATTGATTTATAGATCTACTGGAGACTAGCCAGGTCTCCGGAGAGTTGCACGAAAATCAAATATGTTAGATTTTTGTTGGAGACTTCTACCAGTCTCCAGCAAGTCTCGAAATGTCACCCGACATGGCCACAACCTGCTAAAGACTGGAAGAAGACTCCCAGAAAAATTGAACAGGTTTGATTTTCTTGCGACTATCTGGAGGCCCATCTAGTCTCAAGATGACGTCACAGAGACTCGAGTCGCTCGCTGTTCACCAACTATAATCTCCAAACCAGTGAGATACAGCCTTTATTTATCATAAGAAATATGACCTGCGAAAAAAGACGTTTTAAAACACATAAAAACGTGTTTCGAGTTTAAATATATATATATTTTTTCCCCAATCCTGAACTGAAATCTTTCTATAGACTACCTAGGTCTGCACAAAATATAAGGCAATGGCATTGTAAAATTTAACCCACACTTTAACAAGCAAAATTAAAACTACTAATACTAATACTGCTACTGTTGTCTATCACTAAACACATGTTGGGAATTCAAAGGAGATTTAACGCTTCAATTTTGTCATTGTTTTTATATACAAACTATCGTTCCTAAACTTTCTACACAAAAAGAGATCTAACTTAGTGTTATCTGTGCCCGAGGAGGGGGGGGGGGCAGTGTTATTACAAGGTGTACACCATGATACGCGTGTATGGACTTTCAAAATAGACCCTAAACAAGTAATTATCTGTCGATCTCAGAATACCCTAAACAAGTATTTAAGTCTGAAAAGATACCCTTTTAAAGTAACATTCTGTTAAAAGTATACCACTTTTTCCCCGATTT
>JZLH01S0319587.1:5874-24510 GCA_001188425.1 Eucidaris tribuloides
TTATCATCTTAAGTGTGTTCTTGCAAACGTTTGAGGCACCAACACAAGTAAGGAATTATATCCTCAATAACACCATCTACTTTCGGTAAATGTTAAAGTGATAGGCTAACATTGTGGAGCTTCAATTTAAAAAATTGTCAAACTTTGATATCTCAGCTACAAAGTAGTGTTCAAATGGACAAATAAACACCCTAGAATATAAAAGTTTGGAAAGTTACACTGCCAATGGAAAGTTATGCATGAGTAAACAATTAAAACTCGGGCGAGTTTTAATAGCCTAGGTGTACACACAGTAAGTCTATGGGAGGAAATGGGCAAGTGAATCTGGTCAACTTACGATTTTCACTTTTTGAAAGGACTAAATAATCATTTTGAAATACAATTTTTTCAGGGCTTCATTTTTAGACCTCATCAAAGACATTGGTAGCAAGGGGAATCATGTGGCTCAGATTTTTTTAACTGTGGTAAATGTTAGCCAATACCTTTAAATCTGAAGAGACAGGGCATGCTTTTACAGGACTTAGGTTCTACGAGGTACCCGTTTTTTATTCAACTAGTTTGAACTTTGAGCTTTGCCCTCCATGTTGACCAGCAAGTAACCACCTCCTCCCCCCCCTTCCAAAAAAAGTGGTCAAAGAAAAAAAAACACATAAAAAAAAGGTTGAAGCTTAGTCAACAGGACAAGAGAAGATACAACATACCCCTATCTCATGCTCTGGACTGCCATTCTGTGTCAGAGTCACGCGAGTCACGCATACTATAAGTTACGAGTCACAAACCAGGGTATAGATGATTGCTTAACATAATCAGGTAAAGTAATCAGCTTCAATTATTTTCTCGATTTTGATCTATATCCTGTTTTGTGACTTGTGTGACATACAGCATGCATCACTCGCACAACACTTCCATGTACATGGAATGGCTGCGGAGATGACACGCAAAAGTGACCAAATCAACATTCCTGTGTTTTTAGTGCCATTCAACAATCCTTTGAGGCCCCCTGTTAGAAAATTGGGGCTATGCCACTGTCTTCAACCACTCATACCACCTGTTATGGTAGGTTAAATGTTAATGACATGATTGGGAACACTCAAAAATGCTTCAAGAACAAAATGAGTTGAAACATATACCAACTACACACCAGCTGGAGTGGATCTCCCAGCTGTCAGGATTTGTCTTCAATTTGTTTACTTAAAAAAAATCAAGCATGAACATAATAGTATTTTATTTATCTAGACATCCAACAGAAATAAATCCCATAGAAAGCTACACAACAGATTTGCCTGCTACAACGGATAGTGACAGTAGTTACTTTAAAATAAGTCAAGATTTGACCTCAACATTTTCACATTAGAATCCGTGCATAGTTTACTTGATTCTAGAATAGTTTCAGCCCAAGTTGAGGTTTACCCCCAATCATGCTATCTACCATTAAAGAATATGGGGAACTTATTCACGCAGGTTTAAAAGCAACAAAGAAAACTTACAATCACATCTCTCTCCTTTGCATCAGCCTCTTCTCTTAAACCATCCCTCTTCCTAGTATGCTCCATCTTCTTGTCAACATAATGCTGTCTATGCTGCCTGGCCTTCTCTACGTTTAGGCTGGATAGACAAAGTTTCTCCTGCAGCAAAAGCCAGTAAATTAAATCAGCGTTAAAGTGAAATTCCACATTCATAGCAAGTTGCCTTGAATAGAAGCAGACAAATTAGGGACACATCAGCACAAGTTTGGTATAAATCAGACAAATGAGATTTAAAGACACTGTATAACAATGTTTGCAGTTTAAAAAATCTGAGCTACATGATTCCCCATGCTACCAGTGTCTTTGATAAGGTCTAAAAATGAAGCACTGAAACACTGCAGTTGAAAATGGAACATTAAGTGCTTAAGTTGTTGTGCAAAGTTATTGCTAGTTGAAGTCAGTTAGTTATTTCCTTTCCCGATACTGAGCGCTCTTTGAAATTAACTCCGCACGCACGGGATTCAGGGTCCCGCACACAAAGAGTTAAAAAAAGTGAAAATCATTGAGAGACCATTCCAGCTTTCCCCCATAGATTGCTGAGTTGCAGAATTTCCTATCGGCCGAGAATAAATTAATGTACCATTTGTATCTGCACATATTTTACTAGTGACAGCATAACTGTCCAAACTTTTGTGTTCTACGGTGTTTATTTGTCCATTCAAACATTGTCAGATATGTCAGATAACAAAGTTCGACAAATTTTTAAACGGGTCTTCCACAGAGATATATAGCGTCTTTAAGATATGACTTTTGAAAATTCCATAGAGTAAAAAACTGAGAATGCTGTGACAATCATTACAAGCGACCTTCCCATTGTTTTGTACACAAATTATCATTATCAGTTTCTTGAATGTTTATAGCTGGACCTACATCACATGGAAAATTATTTCAAAATGTGTAAGTTTGAACATACATGCAATACAGACATCAACAAATTGTTTCTTCAGTTCAGAGAAACTTAAAATTTAGTAACATTTTGTGTACAGCGCAAAATGGAAAAGTCACTCGTACAGAAAAATGTAGTGCTGCCAGTTTGTAACAATCGCAAGAATCTTTAAAGTCAATAACCTTATTAACATTTGCCTGACTCTTCTCAAACATTTATTGATGTGTTACAATGCTTATTCTATTTTTATTCAAAGCAACTTACTCTGAAACTGTATTTCCCCTTTAAACACACATCCAACTTAGGATGAGTGGTTTGTTTACTTAGGATCAAGGAATTAAAATCATCTCCACCCACCAAAGTGCATAATAGTGCAACAAGAATTTCCCCTAGACAAAATATAAAATCATAATATATATGTGTACTTCTGAAAGAGGAAGCATACAATAGCCATACCTTTTGCATACAATGATAATCATTTACATATTTGAATCATTTTTCAATCTAGTCTCAAAATTCATCTAAGTCTTATCCAATGGTCAGATAAAAAAAGTTTTCAAAGAAATGTTTTCTCATTTTTCAAAGAGGCCAAAACCTGGTGTTCAGCTACAGTGTATCCTGATTATAAAACAACCCTCATCTTATGTGAAATATACAACAAATGAATGAATAAATTTGTGCTATAGCCAAACTGTTATCTGTCTGGTAACTGAACACCAGAAACAAAAGTGGTTAGAATTTTTCAGTTTTGGGTAACCGGACGAAATATCTTATACAAAAATTTATGCAAAAAGGGTATTTGAGACAGGTTTGAATTGTAAGTTTACAAATAAATAGTGGAATTATAGCCACTTTTCTCTTCATTTACCTGTCATCTTAGTATGGGTTTTTTGACTGAAATGTAGTCCCATGTATTGAAAATGCTATGACTTTATTACATTATTTTTCTGGTAACAGTTACACTAAAATTAACTGTTTTTGTAGTTTGTATCAGCTTTCATTACACCAGAAATACTACACAAGACTGAATGAATAATTTTTCTAAGTAACTGCTTACTTTAAACGGATGGATTTGCTCTGCAATGTTGCTCATCTCCGCATCAATCTTGGCATACTCCTCGTTCACTTTTGCCAACTGTTCTTCAACCTCCATGGTCTGCTGGTCCAGTTGGGTCTTGGTTCCTCCCAGGTTCTGGATCTGGGCCTGGTACTCTCTCAGTTCCTGTTCCAGTTCCACCATCACCGTGACGTTGGCTTCCGACTCCTCCTCTTTCAGCCTTGTCAATTCCTGATGATTTTAATGAATATAATAATAAAACACATTTATAAAGTGCAAATTTGCTGAAGCCTCTAAATGCTGAGGAAATATTCAAACAGGTACAACACAGAGCACCCCCGCGCTGGGTACAAATAGCCTACATACACTTATTAAAGAACAGTGAACTTTGCCCTTTGGTCTACATACTCAAAGATCAAAATCTGTCTAACATCATTTAAATTTTCAACAGAACACATCATTAGGTATTTGCACATATTTAATGAGTTACAACCTTTGACTTACAAAATCTGAAATGAAATTTAGGCTGTATCTTGACACCATGTACCTACACCAAATTTCACTATAATCCTTGTAAAATACTGGTTAGTCAAACAGAAACCAGTTAAATAGCTATTTTGGAAGTTTGAGCTTTGACTTTTGACCTTTGAGCTCCATACTCTACAATCAAACTTAGGCTGTATTTTGATATCGTGTACCTTCATACCGAATCTCATGAAAATCTGTCAAACATAACTTGAGTCATCAAAAGTGATTAGAAATGAACTTACCAACTGAAGCGAACTGAGATGCTTAGAGATATCTTGCTCCCGGCGATGGATTTCTGTCCGGCATGCTTCCTTGTCTCGTAAGCATTGGTTCCACTCCCCCAGCTGATGTGTCAATGCCCCCAAGCTCTCTTGGCCTTGGGTCAGCTCATCACCTACAGCTCTGAATAAAAAGTGGGTGTATGCAAATCATCACCATCATTGTTTATTAAAGGTAAATGACATGATTGGTGGTAGTCCTCACCTTGGGGTAAAACTACTATAGAATCAAGTAAACTAAGCAAGGATTTTACTGTGAAAATTTTGCAGTCAAAAGTTATCTCGTTCAAAATGACATTCATCAGTATGCCTTGTGACTGACAAATCGGTTGTGTAGCTTTCTATGAGATTTTATTCTCTTGGGCCTGGAGAGACACAAAGTGTTGGCATGTTCACGCTTGATTCTCCTTAAAGTGATAGGCTAACATTGTGGAGCTTCAATTTAAAAAATTGTCAAACTTTGATATCTGAGCTACATGGTAGTGTTCAAATGGACAAATAAACACCCTAGAATACAAAAGTTTGGAAAGTTACACTGCCAATGGCAAGTTATACATGAATAAACAATAAAACTCGGGGCGAGTTTTATTAACCTAGGTGTACACACAGTAAGTCTATGGGAGGAAATGGGCAAGTGAATCCGATCAACTTACGATTTTCACTTTTTTAAAGCACTAAATAATCATGGTTCGAAATGCAATTTTTTCAGGCCTTCATTTTAGACCTTCAATCAAGACACTGGTAGCATGGGGCGAATCATGTAGGCTCAGATTTTTTAACTGTGGTAAACAACACCTTTAAGTAAACAAACTCAAGACGAATCCGTCCAGCCAGGAGATCCCCTCCAGTTGGTATATTTTTGGTATATATTTCAACGAGTTTGGTTCTAAAGGCATTTTTTTATTTCTCCTAATCATGTCACTGCCCTTTAAAGTCAGCATCTTCCCTCTAACAAGGTGTCACTCACATTCATGCCATGATGACACTTCCTCCCTCAACTTGCTTTTGTCAGGAGCAACATCTTCATTCAGCCCAGCCCTCCCACTTTCTCTCCTCACCATTTCTTTCCATGTAGTCCTTGGTCTATTCCTTCCCCTTGTGCCATCCACTTCCAGATCCTATGCTCTTTTCACAGGCTCATCATCTTCCCTTCTCAATACACAGGGTTTCCAGCATTTCAAGAAAACAAAATTCCCTGATTTTTCCCTGATGAAGTCTCAAAATTCCATGATATTTATTTCAACTCATTTTCAGTTCGCCATCATGGTGTGAAGGAGCAGCAGCTCTGGAGGCAAGGGGCACTACTCCCTTTCGGCTCTTTAGTGTACACAATCATGTTTAATGTTAGAGGCCTTATTTAGGTCATGCACTACAGCTACTTGTACATACCATAGCCAGTCATCCAATGGGTGTTGTTTTGATATGCAACAAAATATAACAGAGTCTGACTGACTACTTTTGTTTTTGGGGCCAATCAAAATTCCCTGACTTTTCCCTGATTTGAGACATTTTTATCAAATTCCCTGACTTTTTCCTGACTGGAAAAAAGTAAATAATTTTCCCTGATTTCCCTGATGGGCTGGGAACCCTGATACATGACAGATTCATCTTAACCCACTTCTCTTGACCATTTCCACCACAGTTTCTTCCAGAACAAAACTTTTCATGGGCTCACTTGTATTTCTTCTATTGCATAATTTCACCCTGCCCATTTTCCATATCACAGCTTTTTCAATTTTTGTCAAGATATCTTCTTCTACACTTTTCACATCCCAAGTTTTTTAGCCATACACCACTGCTGATCTTACACAAGCCTTACATAAAATTTGTGAAATACAAGTTTGGGTGAACATGTGGAGTCCTTGTATAGCTATGATCATGTCCACGGCAAGATCATGCCCTCATCCTGGACAAGACGATGGACTTATTGCATAAAACTTTGACTGGAGAAATTTCTCTGGTTAAATGTGAAAGCTCTGGTTAAGGTGATTTTACCATTCACTTTACCATAGGGGAAAAAACTCCGGTTAAAATAAACAGGATTTTTCTCTGGTTAAACATCTAAATTTTCAATGCGAGACAAGGATGAGGTTGCAATTGTGCGGATCATCATTTGGATGAAACTTAAAATTGGATTTTTTTTGGGGGGGGTGGGATATATCTCACTCTGCATAAGAGTAAACTTTGCTGGAGTTTCAAAGAAATCACACAATATAAGGGTACAAAATAAATAATTCCCTGTGCTGTACAAAACTTCATAATACACATTTCATGTTACTAAATAATGTGCAAATTACAGGAAAATTCAGATTTCAAACAAATTTTCCTCAGGACAAAATTTCTTGATTTGATGATGGTGACAAGAATCACTTTTATTATTATTTGATATGAATTTGATGATGCCTTCATCATCTCCCCCACCATCCTGATAAAGAGTAATACCGTATTTCATCCTCAATGTTTTCTTGTAAGATGCGACTCTTCTTGTCCTTCGGGCAGGAGTAGAACCTTTGCTCCAAACCAGCATAAATGTGATCGGCCTGCCTCGTGTATCCCTCACGACAATTTAAAGGTGGCGTGTACTTCAGAAACTGCTGGGCCTCCATCCTGTTCTCAATCATCAAGATTTGCTCCACACATCTCTGTAAGAAGACATAACAAGGCGATAGTCATACTTTGTCTTAAACTATCAAATTAATATTTGACCTCATTTGACTTATGACCCCTACTAATATTTGACCTCATTTGACTTATGACTCCTACTCCTAAACAACAACAATATTGAGATCCCTCTAAGGCATCTACCATCCAAGTTTGGTTATAACTGGGCTTATGCTGGAAAGATAACCAGTTGAAACTTGCAAGTAAATTTTAACATTTGAACTCATTTGACCTACATACAGTAAATGTCCTCTGACCCCCACATTACAGTGAGGATCCTGTAAGGCATCTACCATCCAAGTTTGATTACAAATGTGCAAATGGTCACAAAGTTATTCAAGTTTCATATGTGTTACAGGAGGATAGATGGATGGACACAAGTAAAGATCCCTTAGTCTAGCTCCACCTCGGTGGCTCAACAAAAAGGACATCTTAGACAGGGTTCTAGGAAAAGTACATTATCAGGACTTAACTACTGTCCAAGAATATTGTCTTAGGGGATAACTGGTCCCGGGGGGGGGGGGGGTAGGTAGTTGTCAGGAAAGGAGTTGTGTTTTGGGAGGTAGTTGTCATAAGATGATAATTGTCTGGATAGCCTTAGAAACATAACACGATATTATACAAAATGTACACTATATAACAATCAAAGACTGTTTTCCATGTGTTCAACGCAGCACCTAGATATCTGTTCTTCCAGAAATGCAAAGGAGGTTTCATTGTCTGATAAATACTGCATTTTTTTTCCAATTCTGATAAATACTGCATTTTTGTCCAATTCCATATTTGCCTTTACTTCAATATTACTTCTAATTCTTTATAGGAATCTAATCTTGAATTATAACAAGAGCCCCGGGGGGCACGATGCTCACCTGAGGTCTCCCAAACTCTCTATGGTACCCATAGAAAAAACATCAGTTATACACATAGGTTTGGCCCTTGGAGCCTGATATCCAACATAGCCAAATGAATCAGTTGAAAAACTTTGCATCCCCTTGCCATATAGCTGATTTTGCAAAATTTTGCCCCCCTTAGGGACCAAACGGGGCCACCCTGGGCATTGTCATGAGGAACATTAATTCAGCACATATAGAGGTATCTACACACACAGTGGCTTACCTAAACTATTTCTGGATCTAGAGAAGAAGATGTTTGAAAACTACCTATTTTTGGCCCTTTAGGGCCCTGCCCCTGGGCCCCCAAGGGGGCCAGGTGTACCATTTGAAGACCCTTGAATCCCCACCCCCTAAGGATCATTCCTGCCAAGTTTGGGCCAAATCCAATCATGCATTTTGAAGAAGAAGCTGAAAATGTGTAAAAGTTTACGCACAACGAACGATGCACGACGAACGACGGACGAAAAGCGATCGCAATAGCTCACTCGAGCCTTTGGCTCAGGTGAGCTAAGAAATTACAAAAACAAGATATCTTGTGCCTCGTCTTCTCCGGGTTAATAAACAAAATGCCTACAGATCTGAGATGTGTTTTCCAATACACCATGAATGATAATTGCTCTAATCATTGCTGTTTAAAGACACTATATAACACTGTGGAAGACCCGTTTAAAAAATTGTTGAACTTTGCTATCTGACATACCTGACAGTGTTTGAATGGACAAATACACACCCTAGAACACAAAAGTTTGGACAGTTATGCTGTCACTAGAACAATATGTGCAGATACAAATTGGCACATAATTTATTATCGGCCGATAGGAAATTCTGCAACACAGCAGTCTATGGGGGAAAACTAGAATGGTCTCTCAATGATTTTCACTTTTTTAAAGCACTTAATGATCATTTTAAAGTGCAATTTTTTCAGGGCTTCATTTTTAGACCGTATTATAGACACTGGTAGCATGAGGAATCATGTAGCTCAGATTTTTTAAACTGGAAACACTGTTATACAATGCCTTTAAGGTAGAAAGAGGCCTTTTATTGATGACAACTGTCATTTGGTGGGCCTTAAAGGGTTAAGTCTGTCATACCTGGTCGACAAGAGTGTTGAAAATGACAGGATCATCGGTGGTGATGACATCAAGGAAGGAAGGATACTTCTCACAACGGACCTGATGAGGGCGGATATCATAACGGTCATCCTGTAAGGGAGATGATGATACTAATAATAATAATAACTCCATTTACTACGTTAGGGGAAAATCTCTTGTCTTCCCCCTTTGTTCAATATTCCCCCAATGTAGATTTCATTGGCCACTGCGACAAAATAAAGCCCATTGTCAGGATTCGCCTTAACGCAGGAGATAGGTGTATAATAATAATAATAATAATAATAATAATAATGAATGATAATGATAATAAATCAATAATACTAATACTGAAACTAATACTATAATACTAATAATACTACTAATAATAACAATTAAGTAATAATCATAATACTAATACTGCTACTAATAAAAATCATAATAATAATTAATAATACATTTATACAGTGGTTTTTCCAGACACATGTTCGCTTTGTCTTAATTGAACAGATGAGATTCGAGATGTTGTTTGAAGAGACCGAAGGAATGCTGCGATATTGAGGCAAACGGTTCCACAGTTGGAGAGCAGCATTTGAAAACACCCTTTCCCCAAATGTAGAGAGCATCCGAGCAGATGGATGGACTGGCATGATGCCTTGTGAGGAGTGGAGAGAGTACCTGGATGGTTGGCTGATTGTAAGGAGTTCAGATAGGTATGGAGGAGATAAGACTGTGGATGCACTTGAAGGTGAGAAGAAGTATTTTGAGGAGAACTCTGGATCCAATGGGTAGCTGGTGAAGTTGATGTAGAATTAGGATCATGTAACAGAATTGAGGCCACCTTGTGATGATCTTGTGATAAAAGGCAATTTACTAGAACTAACGCTAAATTTGATGAATTCCCGTACAGCACTAATCGATGCAGTTACCATGGAAATGTCTTACAGCCATTCCATACTTGTGCCATGTGAGTCACACATGCTGTGTGTTATGAGTCACGAGTCAGGGTATTGATGATTGATTTACATGATTGGACAGCAGTCAGCTTCAATATTTTCTCGGTTTTGATCTATACACTGGTTTATGACTTGTGTGACATGAAACATGCGTGACTCACACGACATTTATGTGGAATGGCTACTTAACGTTTGAAAAATGTCTTGCAAATCCAAGCTATACCTAAAAAGGTTATTATGAATACCGTTTCATTTGAATCTCTTAAAAAGTGTGGAGGATGGTGGGGGGGAGGGGGTAGGGGTTATCTACATGCAGTGCCCTAACCCCTTGAGGACGACAGGCTTGTACAGAAGCATGGTACATCTCACACCACGAGATGATTTTCTCCATCTATGCTGGTCAAAATATGTACTTTATGGGACAGAGGCATCGAGGCAATCAAACTTTTAGTTTGAGTGAAAAGGATATCAAATTTTCTGTGCTTTTGTGAAAGCGAGTCATAACATTTTACATAGTAAACTTACCTCAAATGGTGCTGTTATTATCCCTGGTTGGATCGTTCCCGCTGGTATGACCCTTCCCATAATGCCGAGGACGATTCTTGAATCGTGAAGGTCATGACAACAGAAGTTATACAACAGACCGCCAAGACAGTCCTCCACAGCCAGTGACCATACTTGTGGGTTGTGGACTTTGAGATACGTACCTATAAAGACATAAATTAACACTGTGGAGCTTCAATTTCAAAGATTCTCAAACTTTGATATCTGAGCTACATAATATGAAGACTTTCATGGCAAAAGCCAATGAATGCCAATTTTTCATTTTGTAAAAAATGGTAAGCAAAATGCTGTATTGCGATAGGGATAAGTGGCGTTCATGTTCATTTTTTAAACAATTCATTATAACCTCAAATTTGATAATTTGGAAAAGAAAGTTTTTGGCAAAACCCGATAAACGCTACTGGACTTTCATGCCAAATTCAAAACACAATATACCCACTCAGCCAATCAGAGTGCATATCATGCCCAACATGGCGGCGCCCATAAAACTCTACAGGTGCAAAGTGTCCTTAGGCAGGTCAGGTACACGCTAGCATGCCGTGCACAGAAAAACATTGAACGGCTGCTCCATCTTGTCTCCTTAATCAGAATTCAATATGGATAAATGGCATTTTGCAAAGAAATAATTTATGGATATATTATGTTTTTTTTGTAATAAACATGCAATATCCCAGTGACCAGGGTAATAACAATATCCAAGCACATTGAGACTGATCTCCTCAGTGATTATGCACTTGACAAAAAATGGACTATTACTATTATTTTTAAAGTAATCAAATTTGGTAAAGTGCCATATAGGTAGATTTATGTAAATTTGATAATGTGATATACAAGAATAAGACGTGGAGTGATGAAAAAGTATTTTGTCAAGAAGAGGTACCAGGGGCAACAACATGATCAGGAACACTTACAATGTTTCAGGATCATATGGATTGAGACATATACCAATGTATACACTCAGTGTAGGAAATAACCCAGGGCGACGGGCAATTTAACCCCTGGCAAAGCCCAAATCGCCCCTAAAATCCTGAAAACCCAATTCTTTGGGGCGACCATTTCCTTCAGAATTGCCCTCAAATTTGCTAAGAAAAATTGTACATTTTTTTTTTTATTATGGCATTGAAACAAAAATGAATTAAATGGTTGCTTTTATGGATGAAGCACTAGCTAAAACATCGGTAACCTTTCATTGCATTCTTCAAATTCTGATGTGCAACCAAATAGTAGCCCCAGTGGTAGAAAAATAGCCCCAAGGATCTAATAAAAATCACCCTTAAAAAATAAAAATGAATTCCTACCCTGTATACACTAACTGGAGTGAATGTCTAGGTTGGAAAGATTTGTCTTGAATTTGTTTACTCCAGGAAAAACAAGCATAAATATACCAGTTCATAATCAAAGTACGACCCTGCTAGAAACTGAACCCACACAAAGTTCTAATAACAAGTTGCTTGTAACAGCGAATACTGATGGCAAATGTGGAAAAAAAAAACACCAGGCAACCGCCAGATTGGGTGATTTCAAGTTCGGTGTTGAAATCTGGTGTTTGTGTTGTAAGAATACTAACACTGGTTATAACACCGTACTTGAAGTCAGGCCTGGTGTCGGGGTTGACCTCGAAAATTATGACGTACTTCCTGTAGTTTGTGTTGACGCTGGTGTTGAATATCGTCTGCTGAACCGAGTACCGTGGTTGGTGTTTGTGATTCACGTGTAATTTTCCCATTCATCAACACTAAACCCTAGGGTTTAGGAAATTTGTGACTCCAAGTTCGGTGTTGGCTATGGAAATTCTCCAAATTGATATTAAACTTCTACATAGGAATAGAGAAAAGTAACTTGCCTTTCAGATTCATACGAGTTTTTTGACTGGCAGTATTGATTTGGTGTCATTTTTGTAACATTTGTCCAAAAACTTCGGCCGTCGGCGTAACTTTCTGCCAACGCCATGAATCGCGCGTGACGTCACTCGGTGTTATGTGATTGCCTGCTTAAACCGAGCTCGGTGTTGGAGCTTGGTTTAGCTGACGATTTTGTTTCCTCAACACCAACACCGAACGTGAAATCACCCATTGTGTCTCACCCACCCTCTAGTTTGAAATCTATGGTGATCCGTGGATACATGGATCACCAATAATTAAAAACATAACTTCCTCATCATCTTAATTGTGCATTCTGAACATCATTTTTGAAGAAAATATGTTTGATGGACATAAGAGGGAACCACACAATGCTGTACACCTGGTACAATGGTACCCTAGTGTACAGTGTGTATCAAAAAAAGTAGACACTTAGAAAAAAATTATTACACTAAAAACTTCATGATCATGAGATTATTTTCTGATATGAATATTTTACCTTGGACCTAAGCTATCTGATGACACTGTTGGTATTGAAAGAATTTCATGCATGAGTGAGCACGACCCACTTTTGTGCAATCGGACGAAAATGCATTTGTGCACACAATCATGTTCTTATAGTCAATGTTTAATGCCTCACAGACCAGTGCTGCAGAAGCTCTCAAGTGATATGCACAAGTATTTAATCCACAACATGTGCAGAGAAGGGCTAATATCAATTATGTGACAAGAAAGGCAAAAATGAAGCCAATGATTCAGATATACCCCTACAAAAGAAGAAAATGTCCTTGTTTGCAAGATGAACTGTGAACTGAAAAAGAAAGAGACATTTTCCTTATTTAGCGGGGGGGGGGGGCGGGGGGGGGGTTGATCTGAATCATTGCTTCATTTTTGTCTTCTTATGTCAGAGAAATAAGCTCTTCTCTGAGCATGCCGAGGATTAAATAATTGTGGCCACATTAGTTTTTTTAAGAACCTCCTGACGCATGGCTACACTTACAAAGCATTAAACATTGACTATATAAGAACACAATTCTGTGCGCAAATGCATTTTCGGCCGATTGCACAAAGTGGGTTGTGCTCACTCATGCATGAAATACATTAACTTAGGTCTGAGGGAAAATATTCACACCAAAAAATAATCTCAAGATTATGAGTCTACTTTTTTTTGGATACACACTGTATAGTTTCGATTCCGGACCGAGTGACTTTATTCCCCTCCAAGTAGCAGTGCGGGTGTGAAGCACCCGCACTATCTACCTCAGAAAGCTAGTCTTAGTTCAAGACAGTTACTGATGATAGGCCTAATTTCTGTATGAAACAGAAGTTCTTGCGTCTGGAAACCAGACATCTAGTGTAACATTTGGTGCATCATATTTTGACACTACATCTAAAGGTCCTCAACACAATTACAGTGAACCGTAAACCACAAACTTGTGAACATACAAGTACATTTTTGTGAAAATCAGGAATACACAAGTAATTAATCAATACTGCAAACAAGAAATATATTTATGTAATCAATTAACTTCCATAACAATAAACTATCATCAAGATCATGTCAAAACATTTACCCAGTGGTCCTTTTGGCTTTCGATGAAACTTTCCCTGCTTGTGGTACTTATCAATTTCGCTAACCACTTGGGGGATATATTTGCCGTACAGCTTGAGGCGATTCTGACGGCTTTCCACGAGGGTCTTTCGACGTCTCTTCAACTCCTCAATGTGGGAATTCAGCTGCATTTCTTGTGACCTGAATGGGATAGCATCCAGAGAGATGTAAGATAGAAAGAAAACTTGTCTTATCTTGTATATATGCATGAAACAGACAAATCACAGTTCGTACACATAGACATTTTCAAAATTCCCCAGGGATCTTCCAATTATTTATTTATTTATAAACGGTATACATAGCTCATGCTTGGCCATCCACAGGCTGAATTGCACATGGCACACTATTGGACCATGTATCCTTCAGCAAGGTAGCAGCTATACAGCGCCACAGAAGGGGCACAAAGAATGTTGATAGTGTTGGAATGACCATCACACCGGGTTCTCACCCTTCTCTTTTCGATGAAGTGTGTGGGTTCTTTAATATGCTGAGGTGTTTCTGTCTCAACATGGGACCTCAGGCTTTACGTCCTATCCAAGGGACGGGGTAATGGGGCCTTACCCAAGGACACAACCGCCACGACGTGGGCTCGAACCATGGACCTCTAGGTCAGGAAGCCAAGCTGTTATCCACTACGCCATGACGTCTCCAGAGCAGAAAACCATAAATTTTCATGATCATTTGCCATTTTTACAGTGTGCAAAAACACATCATTGCAAAATTAGCAAGACAAACACTTCATTGCAATAAAAGCAAGCTCCCAATCAAAAGTCTGTAAAAAAAAAGATATCTAGAATGAATTATTTTCCATGACTCTCCTGAAGAAATTGATGAATACCCAGACTTTTTGCTTCTGGAAAAAGGATATTCAAATTTCCTGACTTTCCACAAATTCTCTAACTTTGACTGCCGTATGACGATAAACCTTTGTGGGTCTGTACCTGTTTTAAACCTGTTCTGGGAACTATTACGGGACCGTTCTGAGAACACTTATTGTGGTGTAACCAGGATCTAAATCACATAAAGTGAGACAATTTTTCAGATCATTATTTACACTGTTACTGTTACCATGGATACAACTAGATTGATGTTTGACATAATCTTACTGACCTCACGTTGGCAAGAGACGCCCTCGTTTGATTGATGGCCGTCAGCTGTTCATCAGCTTCTTTCTCCAACTTCATCTGTTCGTTGTTGACTTCCGCGATCTGTGTGTGGAGATTTGCAATCTGCTCCTGTCGCTCTTTCCTTTCGGCTGCACTCTGCTCCTGATCTCTGTTTGCCAGGGAGAGAAAATGACATATTTAACTCTTAACATGCCACAGGATTTAAGCCTCTACGGACTTTATGGGTATTATTTGGTGCAGATCTGCAACTTTGGCACATTAAAAGTTAAAGGTAGGGCATTTCTTCTGCATGCCTAAAAATTAATGCTATATAAATCATGAATGGAGTAGGGGTCGACTGTTGGACATTTCTGATTCATGAGACCGCTGAAAAAATATTTTTCCCACAGACTTACTGCATGTGACTCGGTCCGAGGCCAAGGCTGGCAAAATTTGGCCTTGACTCCATCTCTAGGGGAAATACACTGGTATACAGCAGAAATACCATTGAAAAACCTTCAGCGAAGTATAGGAGCTAGAAATTCAGTTTTAGTGGAATTACAGCGACCATCAGACTTTGATTTGAATTGATATCTCCTAGAGACAAAAATTCCTAGCAAAGAACTTTCACTTAAAAGGGAAATTGAGTCTTTTTGTGCATCTGTGTCTACATTTTCCAACTTCTGGGTAATTACTGATCTTCAGGTTTCACAGACATGTTCTTCATAAATAGCCTAAGGGCATGAATGTTTTGCTGTGCTGTGGGAGCGGTGCAAATGAGATTCCTTGCCTTTAAAGATGGTGTGTGATTTTATTAATTGGTAAAACACATTTTCTTATTGTGTTTTTAGATTGAAGTATATCAATCTGTGAATGCCCTGAAAATCACACGATTTGGAGCGATGCAATTTTTGGGACATTAAATCAAAGAAAAAAAATTGTAATGTTTTTCCACTATTTTTATTACACAACCAATTCCTTCTGTATTTCTAGTTTTTTTTTATACAAATAAATCAACTATTTGAATAACTTGGAGGCAAGAATCCTGAACAAATTGAAACATAACTGATTTAATGCAATAAATTTCAACTGAAAACATCAAAGTTGGCGAAAACATAATCTATTTTAAGAATAAAACTAGAGCAATTCACGGCTGCCGCGCAGCCCCGTGGGTATGCCTCCGCACCGCCCGTCCAATTCTAAACTTTGAGATGTATTGCGGGCATTTAAGCTGGGGGACCGTTCAAGACTCTGAACATTTTCATTTCATGCCCCCATAATACATACTTCACTCAAATTACATCGAATATTCTTGTATTCAAAGCTGCTTCTCTAAGTCTATCGTGGGTAAAGAGTATTAAGGAGTGGGTCTCATGACCTTTGATCCTTTTAGCCAAAATTATGCCATCACGTTTCATTGCCGTACCTGTATAAACACTTTACATGTTTTACTTCACCCCAGTTACATCAATATCCATAAGCCGTTCTCAGTGTTATCGTGGAAAAGACACCGAAGTAGGAGCATTTGTGCCTTCGACAAAACTCTTGACTTTTAACCCTTCTGAAATTGTTGGTTCATTGATACCTGTATAATATCATATTATCACCAAGTTACATGAAAATCCAACTGGCCATCTCAAGTTATCACGGACCACGGAGCAAATCAGACATATTTAGACCGGGTGACCTTTTGACCTTTCACAGCTCCTAAATCTAATCAGCTTCATTTGTGCCCGATAATAACTACACAATCACCTACCCAGCGCCTCTCAAGTAATCCGTCCCAGTAACGCAGCCCAAATCCACGACACCCTTTAGGACCCCGTCTTGGTGACCGTTCTGACTTTACCTTTCAGGCCCTCCAAAATCTACATCAGTACCATTGGTGGTGTGGGGCTTGTTGTCAAAAATCAAGCGGGTGTAACCCAAGTTACATGACAATTCCGGCACCATGCCGTTCTCAGAGTATCATCGTGGCGGGTAACCTGAGCCAATCAGACATTTTCTTTAGGCCCCGGTGACCTTTTCGACGGCTTTCAAGCTCAAAGATCTAATCAGCTTCATTTTCCCTCGGTGGCTCATTACTACAACTCACCAAGGTTACATGAAGAATTCAAATAGGCGTTCTCAAGTTATCCCTCCTGTTCCGGTTTGTAACTGAGCCCAAATCAGATTTATATTTTTTTTTTCGTGCTTTGACCTCTTGACCTTTTAGAGACTCCGAAAATCGTAAGTCAAGATCATTGAACGTGCCGCCCTTCATAATACATAATCTTCACCTAACTTACATGGAACAAATCCCAAACTGGGTCCGTGGACTCAGATCTATCGTCGAACGAGCCCAAATCATGACATATTTAGGCCCGGCGTGACTTTTGACCTTTAGACCTTTCAGCTCCAAAATGCTATATCGGAGTTTATTGCGTGCTCAAACTACCATCACTTCACCCGAAGCCTTACCATGACATCCGCACCTAGCCGTTCTCAAGTATCGTGGTAACGCAGCGCCAAATCACTGACATTTTCTACATCGGCCCTCGGTGTGTGGGGTGGCGGTGTGACTGCTGTTTTGTGAGCTTTGATGCCGCTGTTCCATCTGCCCAAAATCGTAGAGCGAGTCGTGTGATTTTGGGTGGCTTCATATATTATTACTTCATTCAGAGTTACTGATTGAAAAATTCAAGTCTTGGCGTTCTCATAGGTGTATTCGCCCTTAACTGAGCCCAAACTCAGTACATATTTATAGGTCTTGGTGACCTTGACCTTTCGACTTTCGAGCTCCACAAAAATTCTACATCAACGTTGATTGGTGCCCATATATACATACTTCACCATACGTTGAACATCGAAATCCAACTGCGCGCTTCTCAAGTTTCAGTCGTCGCCGTTTTTGCTGGGCGTCTGGTCCGGCGCCATCAGCACCATATTTAAGGCCCGCGCCTGACCCTTTGACCCTTGACCATCTTCAGCCTAAATCTCTAATCATGTCTCATTTGGTGGCCCCTCATAGATCATACTTGGTCCTAGTTAGCATCAAAATCCGAGTCTGGTTCCTGGACCACTGGGTTCTCAGAGTTATCGCAGTAACGACGATCCTGGTACACGGCCGGGTACGACGGACGCTGACAACCTCGAAACATAATGCCTCCGGCATACTTCGTTGCGGTAGCCCATAAATACTGAATTTGGCCTGCCAAGCAGAATGTCAAAGACAAGCAAACCTCAGGATATCAAATCCATACTGACACCGGCCGTGGCTTCAGGCGCGTGCCTATAAGTGCGCTTTTTCATAACATAGCCTGTACTTATTGTCGACGCACCGCTCGGTAGTATTGAGTCGCAAAATGGCTTTTGTCATAGTCCGGCAATTCAATCTTTGGGTGCTTCCCACCTTCACCATATCGGGGGTACGTGCAGGACGTCTCGACATGTGCCAAAAAAGGACATTGTCCATTGATCGTGATGTTATCGTTACGTGCATGATGCGTCGTACAGCGATGTGCGAAACCTAGGCCCCACAATATAAGGGACCAACCAAAATTGTGTTTCCGTCGGAGTCATTTATTTGGTGACCAGATTTACCTGCCCTTAGCACAGGGCCCGCCCCCTCTAAGTGAACATC
>JZLH01S0319587.1:48453-58841 GCA_001188425.1 Eucidaris tribuloides
TATACCGATATCATTATCATCGGTTTGAGAAATGTTAACGTTACTTTAGTATGCGATAATGATTGCTACCTTTTCAAGGGTTAAATTGTGAATGTCCTCTTTCTTAACCACACACAATACACACACGACACACCACACACCACACACACAACACAAGTATTTATATATATATTATATATTATTATATATTCTCCATTTTTATGTATATATGTTTCTAATCTATCTATATATTATAGTCTATATCTATCTATATATATATATATATACATAATGTGTGTGTATGTGTTGCGTATGTGTGATTGTATCGGTGTGTGTGTGTGCTGTGTGTTGTTTTCGCTACGCGGTTAGATATTACATACAGGATCGTACAGGATATCTTACGTGACCTTGAAATAAAAATATGCTTTCTAACAACGGTTTGCACATTCTTGATATGAATGGTGATAACCCCATTTTTTAACCACGTGAAAACTTGATAAGGCACATTGTACGGTTATAATTGGACTACGTTTTGCAAAACCGAATGCTTTATAATGACATCGAATGCCAATTTGAATAAAACGAATGATTTTATCACGGTTCATTCTATTTCCTTTTAAACTGAATGATGTGGCTAACAAATGGAATGCAAAATGTGCTGTTGTAAATTATGACCGGCAGAAAACCTATATTATTTTCGGTGGGACATGGGACATGGCAGGGTGCAGAAAACTATTATAATTTTTGTCAACTTTTATTTTGTGATGCTTTTTTTCATAAAAATAATTAGTTCATAGGCATAACAGAAGTCAATAAGACAGTGGCTGTTAAGTTGTAGGGAATAAGGATATACTTGCTCAGCCATACAGAAGCTCAGAAGCATAGGCACATGGACAGCCCCAGTCATATAGTTCCAGCACTTTCTTGCTTGGAGGCAAAAAAACAAAGGAATTATTCAAATTTAATATATTTCTGGTGGAATCTAAAAATAAATTACTATATCTAAATATATTTGGGCAATTTGCTTAATTTACTCTGAGAGTTTGACACACTCATCCTGGGTACAGCTTGGATGGGACTGTTTAGAAAGCGAGGACAGTTCGACTTGTATTCTGGTTCAGTTGTGCATTGGTTGTCGTCTTGGGAAGAGAAAAACAAAAGAGGTTGATTAAACTTCAAAACAGAAATTTTATCAAAGGGAGACGCATCAAATAAAAAGCCAACAATATAAAGATAACATCTTCATATTCCATGCAATAACACCAATTACAATGACACACCCGCATAAATTAGACCTTCAATAATGTCCATCTTTGATATATATGCAAAGTTTTCGTACATTGTTAATGTTGGTCTGGTATAACTCCTCTACCTGTCACAACTAAACTAAAACAACTAACTAAAGGCATGTTCCCCTCTTAAAATTACGTAACTTTTTAACGAAATAGTTTTGAGCAAAAACTGTCAGAATGTTTCTGCTTTCATTGATATTGTGCAAAATATGTGATTGATCCGTCAAGTCATGCTCGGTGAGATATAATTAAAGGTTTGAAATGTCACGCTTTGAAATTTACAAGGTCAGTTTGGCTGGATTTGTTATACAGGTTTTCGACAAGTTTCTGATTGTGATGAATGATTTAGCACTATTTAGTAGTTAATCACCTATCGTTTGACAACCTTACACCCCTCCAAGGACACTTTCCAAATATTTTACTAATCAGTGTGCTCAACTCAAAAACAATTTCATCCTTCCTAATTTTGAAACTTGTAAAAGTTCTATTAGTTTATTTGAAAACAAATGTAAATTGAATATTTATTCAGCGCAAAATGTAATGCCGCCATGTTTTATGAACATAAAAGATTCGTAAACCATGTCATGGATTGAATAGAGCACATTTTATATTTATAAAGCACAAATATCTTTTTATTGTTATTTTGGATAATAAATTGACTACTATGACTTTTGAAAGTGACAATTCTAGCTTTATTGCATTCTTACTCATGCTATGGTAGATAGATCAATTGCATTTTCACACAGAAGTTAGTCATTGAGTGTTGAAAATACCCTACAAAATTGTTCTGCTCATTTGTTTTTGATAAAAAGTATGCCGTATTTTGAAAAAGGGGGACTTACTGTTCTGTGTTGGTTATCTATATAACTAACTACACACTAATGGACTTGATACTCAATATTATAAGTCATATCCAGGAGATTAGACAGCTCTGCCCTGGTACTCACTGACGATAGCAATTCTGTCTTGATCAGATCACTATTTTGCACAAGACTATGCAACTATTTAACTAACTATATAATATAACCTACATAACTAATGGCTTGATATCTTGAATATACCGTAATCTAGGATATTAGACAGATGTAGCCCTGGTTCTCACTGCGATGTGATCCACCTTTAAAGTCTGAATCCTATCTATGCACAGATTAATATGCAATATTTAACTTAACTTATATAAACTAACCACATAACTAATGATTGATTTTCAACATACTCAAATAATCTAGGATATTTAGACAGTTCTTGCACCTGATCGCATGAAGATGAGGACCTGTCCTGAATCTGATCCTATCTATGCACAATAACTATAGCAACATTTAACTAACTATATTAACTAACCTACTTAACTAATGCTTGATATTTCAACATTAAGTAATCTAGGATATTAGACAGTTCTGTTCCTGATCTCACTGACGATGCAGACCTGTCTCTGAATCTGTCCTATCTATGCACAATAACTATTGCAACTCATTCACTGTTTTAAACTAACTGTATAACTATACCAAAAACTAATGATTTAATACCTCAATAATTAAAGAAGTCAAGGATATTTGGACAAGCCTTACAGCCGTGGTCTTCACTGATGACGCAGGACCAAGTCTTGGATCTGATCCTTATTATGTACAATAACTGTGCACTATATTAACTGACTATATAACTAACGTACATACACTAATGAATTAATACCTCAATATTAAGTAGTCAAGAATATTGCGACAAGACTCAGAGCCTGGTCTCACTGACGATTGCACCGGTCTCGGATTTGATCTGCAGTCTGAACCTACCACTTTGAGTTAGTCTTCTTCCACTATGATGGAGACTTGCATACTCTCAGGTTGGAGGATAGGCCCTGGTTTTCTCAGCTGGATGGAACTTGTCCTGAGCGCTATGAATGAAAAGTGATTTCAGTAAATTCATGAATTCAGAATTCTGTGTAGAGTTTTGAAGCCTCACCAAAACCCTATCAGACAGAACAGAATCAAAATCTTTATGGTATAATGTAGATGATAGTAGCATTTAACAGTTCCACGCACATGAAGATCACAGACACACAGACAGTAAACACATACGGGCTGTTCATAGTCCCCTCGGCAACTTTTTGGCTGGGGACAAATACAAATAGTGGCCATACAATGTTCCAGCTTAAAAATCTAAACTAAGATGATTCCCCTGATACCAGTGTCTTCTGATACTCAGTCTAAAAAGAAGCCCTGAAAAATTGCTGTTTAATGGATCCATAAGCACTTCAAAAAAGTTAAAATAGTATTAAGAGACCATTCCAGCTTTTCCCTCATAGACAAGCTGTGTTGCAGATCTTATCTGCAATATTGTACTAGTACAGCATAACTGTCCAAACTTGATTGTGTTCTAGAGGTGTTTTACAAAGTCCATTCAGAACTAGCATGTCAGATACATCAGATAGCCCAGATTCAACAATTTTTCAAGGGAGTCTTCACACGTTATATATAACGTCTTTAAAACAACCTGGCGTGTGCCATAATATTTGAATGTATGATAATTACCAAAATGGCCATGATAGGCTAACTTTATTAGTGGCACAAGGATTTGACACCAGGACATGTAAAGGAGTGACCTGGAATGGCTCCCATAACTGGCCCCCCCCATGGGGACAAAGGGGTGTATAACTGACAGTTACAGTTGTTTTTTTTTTCAAAATTGAGTTATATAGTGTAGGGGACTCAGCACATCATGTTAAACATGCAGAACAAAAAAAAATATTACTTAGAAGTGTCCCTTTGTTTCATAATCTGCTTGTTAAAAGGACACTGAATAGGGCTTTACATGTTGAACAAAATAATTTGCTCAATATCTCCAAAATACCAAAATGTCAGTTATGCCCTTTTGTCATGGGGGCAGCATATTCCCACAGTTCTATCAAATACTCACCTACGGCCATCCTTGATGAAATTCTTGATAGCTGATCCTCTGTCTGTCATGGCAGCCTTTCCACCAAGTCCTATCACAAGGGCATTCAGAATGGACGTCTTGCCACCTGCAGGAAATATATTCACATGACCAGTTTTTGACCATATTTAACCAAGTTTGTTTCTAGTCAGTAGTTGAGGCACATTTGTCTTTGTGACCACAGTTCCAAGAAATGTGGCTACATAATCCTCCATGCTGTAAGTATCTTTGGTAAGGTCTAACAAGAGCCCCGGGGGGCACGACGCTCACCTGAGGTCTCGCAAACTCTCTATGGTACCCATAGAAAAAACATCAGTTCTACATAATTATAGTTTTGGCCCTTGGAGCCTGATATCTAGGCACCAACATAGCCAAATGAACCAGATGAAAAACTTTGCCTCCCCTTGCCACAGCTGATTTTGCCAAGTTAAATTAAATTCTAACATCTGTTTTTATAATAACAAGGCACACCCTAGTATCTAACATTTGACCTTTGACCTACTTATGTGACCTTGACCCCCAAATAACATTGAGGTCCCTGTTACGCATCTACCACCCAAGTTTGGTTACAAATGGGCTTGTGGCTAGAAAGTTACCTAGTTTGGACCCGTATGGGCCCTGCCCCATGGGCCCCAGGGGGGCCTGGCGTACCATTCCAGGAACCCTCTTTCCCCTCCACCTGAGGATCATTCCCACCAAGTTTGGTCAAAATCCACTGATGTGAATGTGAATTATTCCCATAGGGCCATACACCAAACTTTTGCCCCCCTTGGGGGCCAAACAGGGCCACCCTGGGCATTGTCATGAGGAACATTAATTCAGCACATATAGAGGTATCAACACACAAAGTGGCTTAACTAAACTATTTCTGGATCTAGAGAAGAAGATGTTTGAAAACTACCTACTTTTGGCCCTTTAGGGCCCTGCCCCTGGGCCCCCCGCAGGGCCAGGTGGACCAGTTGGGGACCCTTCAATTCCTACCCCTTAAGGATCATTCCTGCCAAGTTTGGGCCAAATCCAATCATGCATTTGGAAGAAGAAGCTCAAAATGTGTAAAAGTTTACGCACGACGAACGACGCACGACGCACGACGCACACCGCACGACGCACGACGCACGACGCACGACGGACGACAGACAAAAAGCGATCGCAATAGCTCACTTGAGCCTTTGGCTCAGGTGAGCTAAAAATGAAGCCCTGAAAAACCGAACTTCAATGTTATCATTTAGTGCCTTAAGAGTGAAAATCTACAGTATCCAGTGTGACCTTCTTATAACCTTCTTTTTTTCCTCCCATAGACTACAGTGTTATACGTCTGACTGATTAATACTCGGGAAGAATGCCAGTGGCAGCATAACTTTTTAAACTTTTGTATTCTAGGTTGTTTATTTGTCCATTAACGCACTACTATATAGCTCAGATATCACAATTTGATTTTTTTTTTTAAATGAAGCTCCACAATATTAGCCTGTGCCTTTAATATGAAAATAGGTGCTTGTGATGGGTATATCTATCTCAAAATTTTATCTAAGGGCTGCTTATCATCTATTTGATGGTACCACCAGGAGTAGAATCTATTAATAAAAAAAAAAATCAAACTGTTACCAATGTACTCAAATTATATGTGTGTTTTTCCAGCTTTTTTTTTAATCTTTCAAGGTTATTAGCTATTAACCAGTTGGGACTGGAAATTTTGCATGTGAAGATAAATACTGGAATGAGTGGATTCCAACTTGCAAACATTAGCTGTTGCTACATATGTCAAGCAAGGCTTGGACATGATTCCGTGTTGTTTTACGGATCAACAATTGTTTGAAAGGTTTGTGTAACATTTGAATGAAACGGAAATCAAAAGGACTAAAATGTTGCTAGATAATCAGGGCTGGATCTAGGCATTCTATTTTTACCCACCCAACGCCAAAATCACCTGCCATGGGTGGGCAGGCAGGCGCTAATGTCAAGCCCTGTAAACAAAGTATGAATACACATACCATTAGTTGTCCGGCAGATGGGCCCTAGCATATGTTCCCGCGAGAAGGGGCTTAAGTTACACTAAATTGTCTCTAACTTGAAAACCACTGGCTCTTTCTGTCAGTCTGTTAAGTGCAAATATCAAATAAAGCAATATTTCTTGAATTAACCCGTTGCCTACGAGATTCTGAAATTCCCATAGTTAGCACAGGACACATCCGGTTTCCGTAGTCAACGGGTTAAAGAATATTTACCACGAAGGCCCTTTTGCTGGGAGTTAATGTTACATGTAGGGCCCCTCTGTCGGACAACCATAGCCTGTCTTGTTGAGTAGTTTCTTCCATAAATATTTTGCTGCACGCTGACATCACGAAAGGTACGAAAAACAGTATTGTCACTGGAGAAGTGCAAAGAAATTATGGATGAAGTTAAGGCCAGCCTCAAGGCCAGATTTTGCTGGCCTTGGCCTCGGACCGAGTCACATGCACAAAGTCCATGTCAAAAATATTTTCCAGCGGCCTCATGACTCAGAACGGTCAGCCTCGATTCCATCCCTGCAAGACATTTTTGTCACAGCAAATGTCGGGTCACCCAATATAATAATAATAATACTACAAAACCAGGGTTGACCGGTAAATACCGGGTGGTAAATACCGGTATTTACCGGTAAATACCGCCTTGCTAATTTTGACAAAAACGGGAAATACTATCAAAAAGTTATTTCATGAATGATAATAACTCAAAAATGTAGAGATTGTTGTTCAGTAAGTGTGATTCAACACAAAATACAACAAAAAACTAACTTAACTGGTGGTGGGGAACTAGGAACTCATTCTGATTGGTTGGACAAACTTTCTGCACAGCCAAATCAATACTGAAAGCTTAGGAAAATTTAGAAATCACCCGCTTTTATTTTAGAAATTGTTTTCAATCATTTCAGTCTGCAAATATCTGAATTGTTCCATAAGTCCAGAACACTTAAAACAGCATACAGATATTGATTTTGTCCCTGTATATTCAGCAAGATGAGGGCCGCACCCCACAAAAAAAAGCTACATGTAACACCTGAATAATGTACAGTGTAGTTCTGTACAGTATGTGAAATAACAATGAATTAAATTGTCAACATTGAAAAGAGGTTTTTAACAGTCTTTCCATTCAAAATTTATCAGTTCAAGGTGGATTTGTGTAAGAAAGCCCAAATGAAGGGCATTAATGGCCTTTTTAGTTGACCTTGTACAACTTCAAGAGTACACTGCTAGGTATTGCCCACATATTTCCTGGTATTTCCCAATATTTCCCAGGTATTTCCCAGTATTTCACGATATTTCCCAGTATTTCCCGCCTGGGTTGGAAATACAGGTATTTCCCGGGAAATTGCCAACCCTGTACAAAACATTTATTTGGTGCTTAATACGGGTGTTTCTAAGTGCACCGTTTATGTCTATAATTCTAATATTCTAGTGTTTCTAGAATGCTTTTCACGAAGGAAAGACTTATCACAATGTTCAAAGCACTTTTCCAAAATTGAAATTGTTTGTACTCACTTCCGTTCTGCCCAATCATGATGTTGGTATTACGGCCTACGTTCTGGACGTCCAAACGACCGTGACACATGAAGTTTTTCAGAGAGATGCGTTCGATGATTCCACACTTTGTATCATCTTCCTGTATGGAGGAAAAAAATGCACAGTATGTAAACGATCAGTTACAAGTATTCAGTATCCTATAAATCTGCACCCATCCAATCAGGGATGATGGATCAATGTTTCCTTTTCTTAAAACTAGACATTTGCTGTGACCACAGGACATGGATGTCCCTGCTTATAATGCCATCAGTAAGCATTTTTTTTCTGTTATTATGTGGAAACCATCTACCAATATAATGAGCTGTGACCTTTGACCTGTGGACTCCAAATTCAAAATTAACCTATGTAATCTGCCTATATCCTCAAAATTGTTAGAATCCATCTAATATTTATTAAAGGCAAAGTTCACACTGACGTCAAGTTAGTATTTATAAAAGCAGAAAAATGAGAAAAACATATTAATGAAAGTTAAATGGTGAAGAATAACAGGAGTTATGAAGATTCAAAGTTTTAATTTTGTGAAGTAACATGCGAGCAGCTCCCCATATGTCATGTAATATAAATTCCATAAATTGCCATTTTTTAATGGTTGATGAATGATGATAATTAAACTGATATTTTTTCATAGAAGCCTGTATGAAATAATGTTTCAGATAATACATTTATATTGCACAGGTAAAATCATTTTCAAATTTCTGAGAAAACGCCACTTTATGGAATTTATATCACATAACATAGTAGGAAGCTGCTCACATGTGACGTCACAATATTAAAACTTTGAAACTTCATAAGTCTATTATTCTTTGGTGGATTTTCACCAAACTTTCATTAATATTTTTTCCCATTTCTGCTTTTATCAAAACCAACTTGACGTCAGGGTGAACTTTGCCTTTAAGTTATCATGCAGAAACTAAACTGTATATGAGCTGTGCCCTTTGACCCACCGACTAGGGTTGCAAAATTCCCGGGAATTTTCAGAGTGGAAAATTTCCATGGGAATTTTCGGAAATTTTCCAGAAATATTGGGAATTTTCGGCAACTTTCGGAAACTTTGCATATTTTCGCACATGAAACATTTTAATGTCAAAATCAAATTGTTCATTCATCTAATATCAGAAATATTATGATATCAAAACAGTTATACTCTAACATGGAGAAGGAAGATGTAGGAAAGTAAAGTTAAGCAGTAATTTCTTTTCTTTATTTAGTTAAATCATGAAAAAAGTAAACATTATTTGACTGGTACATGTAATTTGGCTTCGTTTGCAATATGTGCTTAATATCGGCTCTACCAGCCAAACTTCTGAAAACACGCCAGCCTGATGCCATAGTGTAGTTCAATGCTTACATGTACTCAAACTTTGTGAATTAAGTGGGATGTTTCACTGCAAGTTGCACATATTTTACATTACAATTTGGAATCAGATAACCTAATTCAGACTACAGTGTACATCTCATCCACATCCACACATATGTAGTGTGTGTGTTCTCTCATTTGGGGTGATTTATCCTCATGAAATGCTCAGACAGGCCAGAAGAGAGGTAAAAACTATTTTATTCATGTGAAGAAGAGCTATGCAACAGAGTAATGATGAACTTTTCGAAAAATAAAATATTTTTTCATGTAATATGATAAAAATTAAAATTCCCAAAATTTCCAAAATTCCCAGGGTATTGAAAATTCCCGAAACTTTCCGGGGAAAGTTTCCAAAATTCCCGGAAATTTTCCAACCCTTTGCAACCCTACCACTGACTCCCTTTTTTAAACTTGACCTGTAATTAAAGATAGGGGATCTCATTTGTAACCCTCCCATAATACAGCAAAACATTATTCATGCCCTTATATTTAAAAAGTACTTGCCTGTGAAATTTGAAGATCAGAAATCACCTAGATTTTTAAAAAAAATGTACAAGAAACCAATAGTTGTGTATCTTGTGTTATGTTCTAGTCACACTGTTCCAAATCTCATTATATTTAATGGACCTACAGTATAGATCCGTGGGTATATCAGGCTGATTACATTACTTATGTAATACCAGTAACATGTGTACCAGATGTTGTGTTGGAATGCATCAGACACAGTGAAAGGAAGGCAAGGTCATCTGCGTGTACAGTACTTGTGTATTACACCATGGTGGTACATGTAAAAGGGATCTTCATGTACATGCACTGTCTAAAAATAGACCAGTACCACTTGTAAAATTTGTGGAACTGTATGCCAAAAAACAAATCCAAGTCAAACGTTTACTATCCACTAAAACTGCATTTCTAGCTCCTACACTTTTCGAAAGGTTCGTAAATGAGATAATCTTCTATATACCAGTACTTTTGCACAATGTTGAATTTTAGGCGTGCAAAAGAGATCCACTGCCTTTAATGCATCCTTACCTCTAGTATCAGGCCATTGGATACTCTCTCTCCAGTCTGAGACCCAACTGACTCCTCCTCCTCCTCCTCCTGTCCCTCCTCCTCCTCCTCTCCATCCTCTTCTGTTCTCGATAATATCCTGTCATTTCGTCTGCATCTTTTGGGGTCAGAAGCTTTGTGACTCCCTGAGGATTTGTGTTTCACCATGACTGCACCTGCTATTTGTGCTATGAACTGTAGAAGTGGAAAGAAATTGAGCAT
>JZLH01S0319587.1:58866-70457 GCA_001188425.1 Eucidaris tribuloides
GTTCCAAACGATCAGTTACAAGTATTCAGTAATCCTATAAATCTGCACACATCCAGTCAGATGATGGATCAATGTTTCCTTTCTTAAAACTAGACATTTGCTGTGACCACAGGACATGGATGTCCCTGCTTATAATGCGATTCAGTAAGCATTTTTTTTTGTTGTTATTATGTGGAAACACTCTACCATATAATGAGCTGTGACCTTTGACTATAACCTGTGACTTCCAAATTCAAAATTAACCTTATGTAATTTGCCTATATCCTCAAAATTGTTGAGAATCCATCTAATATTTATTAAAGCCCTAAGTTCACACTGACGTCAAGTAGTAGTATAAGCAGAAAATGGGAAAAACATATTAATGAAAGTTAAATTGGTGAATCACAAGAATACAGGAGTTATGAAGTTTCAAAACTTTTAATTTTGCGAAGTAACGTGTCGAGCAGCTCCCCATATGTCATGTAATATAAATTTTCATTAAATTTCCATTTTTTTTTAATGGTTGAATGATAATCAAACTGCTATTTTTTTCATAGACGCCTGTATGAAATAATGTTTCAGATAATACATTATTACACAGGTACAAATCATTTTTCAAATTTCTGAGAAAACGGCACTTTATGGAATTTATATCACATAACATAGTAGGAAGCTGCTCCCATGTGACGTCACAATATTAAAACTTTGAAACTTCATAAGTCTATTATTCTTTGGTGGATTTTCACCAAACTTTCATTAATATGTTTTCCCATTTCTGCTTTTATCAAAACAAAACTTGACGTCAGCGGTGAACTTTGCCTTTAAGTTATCATGCGCGAAAACTAAACCGCGTTATTGAGCTGTTGACCTTTAGACCCACCGACTCTCTTTTAAACTTTGGACCTGTACGTTAAAGATAGGCGCGATCTCATTTGCAATCCCTCCCATAATACAGCAAAACATTATTTTCATGCCCTCTATGATATTTAAAAAGTACTTGATCTGGGTGAAATTGAAGATCAGAAAACACCTAGATTTTAAAAAAACATGTTACAAGAACCAATAGTTGTGTATCATTGCTGTTATGTTCTAGGCACACTGTTTCCAAAATCTCCACTATATTTAAAAGCCAGTTGTTTATTCGGGGATTTTTTTGTTATTTGAAAGCTTTATGCCCCCAAAGTCATACCTGCCAATAATAGATTCTGAATGTCTGCTAGCTTTTTTTTTAATTTATGTAATGAAAATCTCGTGTGAAACCCCCAAATTTTACATTATAGCTCTTAAGGGTAAAAAGCGATTTAAGGTTACACTGTGCTTATACTCTCATCTGAAAAGAGCAGACTCTGGCTCTTTCACGATGAGGTATAACTCATATAACTTTTTTTGTCTTTGCGATTTTTTTAAAATTAATTAATGAAAACTGTCGGGGGGCCCCCGACATTTTTGACCATATTTTACCATTACAGGCATCCAAAGGGTTAAAAATGTTATATGAGTAATACCTCATCCTGAAAGAGCTGCGTCTGCCTCTTTCAGATGAGGTATAACACATCGTAACCTTAAAGCCTTTTCAACCTTTAGATGCCTATAATGATAAAGATTTGGTGCGTGTTCCCACGAGATTTGTCATTAATTACGATAAAAAAAAAAACTAAAGACATTCCAGATCTATTATTGCCAGGTTTATGAATTGCGGGCATAAAGCTTTCAAATAACAACTAGAGCAATTCGGTTCCTGTCGCGCAGCCGATGGGGTATGCCTCCGCCCACCCCCGTCCAATTCAACTTTGAATGTACCAGGGCATCTGTAACCTTGACCGTTCAGACTCTGAAATGTCATTTATTGCCCCATAATACATACTTCACCCCAAATTACCATCACAGTATCCGACAGCTGTTTCTCAGTTATGCGGCGCTGGGGTAACCGAGCCCGAATAAAGACATATTTTAGGCATGGTGACCTTTGGCCTTTTGACCTTGAACTCCAAAATCTAATCGTCATTGTATGGCTCATAATAATTACTTCACCCAAGTTACATGAAAATTCAAACGGCCGTTCTCAGTTCATCGCGTTTACGAGCCCAAATCAGACGTTATTTAAGACCGGTGACCTTTGACCTTCTTGACCTTTCAGCTTCCAAAACTAATGAGTTCATTGGTGGCTCTATAGTCATACTTGGGGGATCTATTACATCAAAATCCGACAAGCGCCTCGCAAGTTTATCGCGGATAATGAGCCCGATCAGACATATATTTAGCCCGACTGACCTTTGAACCTTTGAACTTTTCTTGTTCTAAAAAATCTAACCAGTCATGGTGGCTCATATACATTACTTCACCCACGTTACATGAAATTTCAAGAGGCATTCTCAAGTTATCGCTGTAAGAGCCCAAATCAGAACCATATTTTAGGCCGGTGACCTGTTGACTTTGCACCTTACAGCTCCAAAATCTTAAATCAGTTCATTGGTGCTCTCATAATACATACTCCTCACCCAAAGTTACATGACAATCGACAAGCACGCTCTCAAAGTTATCATGTAACGAGCCCGATCAGACATATTTAAGGCCCGGTGACTTTACCTTTGACTTTTTCAGCTCCAAAATCTTATGGTTCATTGGTGGCTCATAGTACATACTTGGCGTCCTAGTTAGATCATAAATCCGACAGCCGCCTCAATTATCCCGTAATAACGAATTATCCTTGTTTCTGGGCTAATGTAGCGAATCAGACATATTTTAGGTCCCGTGACCTTGACCTTTGACCTCAAAATCTAATCATTCACTTTGGTGGCTCATAAGACATACTTCACCAACATAGCTTACATGACAATCCGACTAGCACTCTCAAGTTATCGCGCCGTTGCAGCCGCGGTGATAACGAGCCCGAATCGCCCCCCCCAATTAAGGGCCCGGTGTCCTTTGACCTTTGACTTCAGCTCCAAAACTAATCAGTTCATTGGTGGCTCATAACAATACTTCACCCAAGTTACATGACAATCAGACCAGCCGCTCTCAAGTTATCGCTTCGTACGATGCCCAAATTCAGACATATTAATGGCCGGTTGACTTTTGACTTTGACCTTTCAGCTCTCCAAATCATATCAGTTTCATTGGTGCTACATAGTACATTACTTGGTCCAGTTTACATCAAAATCAGATTGGGGGTTTCTCAAGTCTATTCGCCGTACGAGATCTCGTAACGAGATCCGGTAGGAACGGCCACGGACGCGACGGACGGACGGACGAAGACGGACAACCAAAAACATAATGCTTCCGGCACTTCGTTGCGGAAGTAAGCCGGTGACAAAAAATCGATTAATGCGAATTACTCGATTACTTTTTGCACGATGATATTGTCAGAATGTGAGCTTCAAAATTAAATTCGAATTAATCGTCTGGGCTGACGAATAGTTAAATTGCCTTTAGTTGAAATTCAAATACAGTACTTAGTTATCTTAAAAAAAGTAAATAAAACTATTTACATTATCAATGTTCAGGCAAGCGCGAAACGATTTTAAGCATGTTTCGGACACCAAATATATCATTTTAAAACAAAAACAACGACCAGAGGACAGTGACTTTCCAAATGGCGACACGCAAATACAGCATCCGAGTCCATTACTGTACCTATCACCGTGACATTTACGTTGCGAAAATTTTTTTTGCGATACAAAAAAGCACTTCAAATTTTGAGTTTGAAAGACAAAATGGCAAAATACCGTAAATGTAAAGCTTATTCCTTCCTTTGCTGTTGTTACTTCTTTATGAAAATTGTTGTCATGCATTTCAAAACTGATTTCTTCTCCGCGTTATTTTGAAGTTATTCGCTCAGCGCGGATCATTGATCGATGCGGCGCGTGCATTTTGTATTACCCAGCGGACCGCGCGTTTTCGGTTCAATCAAGTGGAGGAAACAAGGCGCGTCCGTCCTGCGTTGTGCGCATGGCTGCATTTCATTGCAGGCATGATTCGCCAATAAAAAAAAAAACCACAATTCTCGCGGGCGCAGTCCAACTTCATCAGTGGATGGAAACAGCCGCGCGCTCCGTGCGTGTGCGCGATTTGCTGCCATTCATTGCAAGGCATGATCGCTAATAAAAAAAAAACACAATTTCTCGCGTGCCGCAGTCAACTTCTTTCAGTAGAATGGGAAGTTTGACGATATATTATATTGTCCTTCGCCCGTCGCGCAAAGTAGGCATGTAGGTAGTGATTTTTATATGCCCTGCAAAAACATAATTCCCTCCCTATTAGCATTTATTTTCCAATGTTACTGTACATACTAGTAAATTTCCATATTTCAATTTTCTACGGGCGAAAAAACATATCACCATTACTTTTGGGGGTTTCTGTTGTTTTCGTTCCCCAACTTTTATCGCTATCTACATCGTCATTTTAGCATGTTTTAGCTTCTTAGCCCATATGCTTGTTTCCGTTGTCCGACGTGGTGTTGCTATTTCTAGGGTGCATCCGCCGATCGATTATATCGAATATCGTCGATTACTTTTCCAGCTCAACTAATCGATTATCAAAATCGATATTCTGACCAGGCTATTGCCGGGGCAGTAAAAAATCCCCAAAACTAAACTTGGGCTTTAATGGACCTACAGTATAGGTCCGTGGGTATATCAGGCTGATTACAGTACTTACGTAATACCAGTAACACGTGTACCAGATGTTGTGGTGGAATGCATCAGACTCAGTGAAAGGAAGGCAAGGTCATCTGCGTGTACAGTACTTGTGTACTGTATACGCCATATATTTTCGCGATTTTGCTTCAAGACGGGGAATTAGCGAGTGTATATTTTCGCGATTTTATTGTTCTTACATTCACTTTGTACATAAATATCAGGAAGTGAAAATTTTCGCGTTCAGGAAGTCGCGAAATTCGCGAAAATAAAACCACCGCGAAATATTTAGCGTATACACCATGGTGGTACATGTAAAAGGGACCTTCATACATGTATAGTACCACTTGTAAAATTTGTGGAACTGTATGCCAAAAAACAAATCCAAGTCAAACGTTTACTATCCACTAAAACTGCATTTCTAGCTCCTACACTTTTCGAAAGGTTCGTAAATGAGATATTCTTCTATATACCAGTACTTTTGCACAATGTTGAATTTTAGGTGTGCAAAAGAGATCCACTGCCTTTAATGCAGCCTTACCTCTAGTATCAGGCCATTGGATACTCTCTCTCCTGTCTGAGACCCAACTGATTCCTCCTCCTCCTCCTCCTCCTCTCCATCCTCCTCATCTTCTGTTCTCGCTAATATCCCGTCATTTCGTCTGCATCTTTTGGGATCAGAAGCTTCGTGACTCCCTGAGGATTTGTGTTTCACCATGACTGCACCTGCTATTTGTGCTATGAACTGTAGAAGTGGAAAGAAATTGAGCATTACAGTGTGTCTAAAAAAAAGTTATGCAAGTGAAAAATGTCCCCTTTGGCAATAGCTAATGCTTTGTTACATGCTGCTTACATTAAAGCCCAAGTTTAGTTTTGGGGATATTTTATTTTATTTTAAAGCTTTACGGCCAAAAGTCATATCACACCAATAACAGATTCTGACTGTCTTTTGTTTCTTAAATTAATTCCACAATCAAAATGAATGATCATGTATCCATTTTGTTGGAAAAAGAATTGTTCTAACCCATGAACTAATCACCAATGACATTTGTGAAATGATTTTGAAGAAATGTAACGAATTGCTCTGTAGGGCATTCTTTTTGGCGCACGCTGTATAGCCAGGACTGCCCACTTTCATCTAATTGCCTTTCAGTAATTTCTTTTATTGAAAAGTCAGTAATTTGCCATAGGTTTGAGTCAAAATCAGTAATTCTACATAAAATGCAGTAAAATTATACGAATAATGGAATAAAATCAGTATGTTTCATGGCATCTTGTTCTTCAGTATGTCTTCTACCGACTTTCAGTAGAAATGTACGGAAAAATCAGTCCACCTGTGCGCACTCGTAGCGATCACAGACGCAGCACACACAATCAAAACTATCATTCAAACTTTTTTCTGGGCCATGGAACCAATTATACCTTTGTCCAATGATGTACCTCGCCAGGTCTTTCCTCACACCCATTCTGAGGGATAACAATCATGACGAGAACAGCTGATGAGTAACGGACGACAAGAGCAAAAAGCGATCGCAATAGCTCACTTGAGCCTTTGGCTCAGGTGAGCTAAAAATGAAGCTGAAAAACTGAACTTCAATGTTATCATTTAGTGCCTGTAAGAGTGAAAATCTAAGCAGTATCGCAGTGGTGACCTTCTATAACCTTCTCTTCTTTTTTTCGCTGCCCATAGACTAGCAGTGTTATACGTCTGACTGATTAATACTCGGGAGAATGCCAGTGCAAGCATAACTTGATTTAAATCTTTTGTATTCTAGTTGTTTATTCTGTCTTAACGCAACTACTATATAGCTTCAGATATACACAATTTGATTTTTTTTTTGTAATGAAGCTCCACAATATTTAGCCTGTGCACTTTAATAATGAAAATATAGGTGGCTTGTGATGTGGTATATATGATCTATCTCAAAATTTTTATCTAAGGGCTGCTTATCATCTAATTTTGATGGTACAGCCCAGGAGTAGAATTCTATTAATAAAAAAAGAAAAAATCAAACTGTTACCATGTAACTCAAATTATATGTGTGTTTTTCGCAGCTTTTTTTTTAATCTTTCAAGTTATTAGCTTAATAACCAAGTTGGGACGGAAATTTTCATCGATGAAGATAAAATACTGGAATGGTGGATTCCAACTTGCAACATTAGCATGTTGCTAACATATGTCAAGGGCAAGGCTTGGACATGATTCCGTGTTGGTTTACGGATCAAACAATTGTTTGAAAGGTTTGTGTAAACATTTGAATGAAACGGAAATCAAAAAGACTAAATTTGCTAGATAATCAGGGCTGGATCTAGGCAATTCTATTTTTACCCCCCAACGCCAAAATCACCTGACGCATGGGTGGCAAGCAGGCGCTGTAAGTCAAGCCCTGTAAACAAATAATGATACACATACCATTAGTTTGTCCGACACAGATGGCCCTAGCATATGTTCCCGCAGAGAAGGGGCTTAAGTTACACTTCAAATTGTCTGCTAAACTTGAAAACGCAACTTGGCTCTTTCTGTCAGTCTGTTTAAGTGAAATATCAAATAAGCAAATATTTCTTCTTGAATTAACCCGTTGCTACAGAGATATGCTGAATTCCCTATAGATTTAGAGACAGGACATCATCCGTTTTCCCGTAAGTCACGGGTTAAAGAATATTACGCCACGAAGGCGCCTTTTTGCTGGGAGTTAATGTTACATGTGTAGGGCCGCCTCTGTCGACAACCATAGCCTGTCTTGTTGTAGTAGTTTCTTCGATAAATATTTTGGCTGCAGCGCTGACATCACGAAAGGTACAGAAAAACAGTATTGTCACTGGAGAAGTGCAAAGAAATTAGGATGAAGTTAAGGCCAAGCCTCAAGGCCAGATTTTGCTGCGCTTGGCCTCGGAGGACGCGAGTCACATGCCACAAAGTCCATGTCAAAAATATTTTTCCAGCGGCCTCATGACTCAGAACGGTCAGCCCTCGATTCCATCCTGCAAAGACATTTTTGTCACAGCAATGTCGGTCACCCAATATATATAATAATAATACTACAAAACAATGGGTGACCGGTAAATTACCTGGGTGGTAATACGCGTATTTACGTAAATACCGCCTTGGCTAATTTTGAACAAAAAACGGGAATATACTATCAAAAAGTTATTTCATGAATGATAATAATCAAAAATGTAGAGATTGTTTGTTCAGTAAGTGTGATTCAACACAAAAAATAATCAACAAAAAACTAACTTTAACTGGTGGTGGGGAACTAGGAACTCATTCGATTGGTTTTTGGACAAACTTTCTGGCACAGCCAAATCATACTGAAAGCTTAAGAAAATTTGAGAAATTCAGCCCGCTTTTATTTTAGAAATTGTTTTTCAATCATTTTCAGTCTGCAAAATATGCTGAATGTTCCAATAAAGTCCAGAACACTGTAAAACAGCATACCAGATATTGGATTTTGTCCCTGTATATTCAGCAAGATGTAGGGCGCGCACCCACAAAAAAAAAGCTACATGTAACGACCTGAATAATGTAGCAGTGTAGTTCTGTACAGTATGTGAAGATAACAATGATTAAATTGTCACATTGAAAGAGTTTTAACAGTCTTTTGCGGCATTCAAAATTTATCAGTTTCAAAGGTGGATTTGTGTAAGAAAGCCCAAAATGAAGGCATTTAATGGCCTTTTTTTAGTTGACCTTGTACAACTGTCAAAGAGTACCACGCTGCTAGGTATTGCCCACATATTTCCTGGTATTCCCAATGAATTTCCCAGGTATTTCCAGTATTTTCACGATATTTACGCCAGTATTTCCCAGCCTGGGTTGGAAATACAGGTTATTTCCGCGGGAAATTGCCAACTCCTGTACAGAAAACATTTATTTGGTGCTTATACGGGTGTTTCTAAGTGCACCGTTGTATGTCTATTAATTCTAATATTCTATGTGTTCTAGAATGCTTTCAACAAAGGAAGACTTATCACAGCATGTTCACAGCACTTTTGTCCAAAATTGAAATATGTTTGTACTTCACGTTCCGTTTCTGGCCAATCATGATTTGGTATTACGGCCTACGTTTCTGGACGTCCAAACGAGCCGTGACACATGAAGTTTTTCAGAGAGATGCGTTTCGATGATTGCCACACTTTGTATCATCTTGCCTGTATGGAGGAAAAAAATGCACAGTATGTAAACGATCATGTTCAAGTATTCCAGTAATCCTATAAAATCTGCACCCATCCATCATGGATGATGGATCAATGTTTCCTTTCTTAAAACTAGACATTTGCTTGTGACGCACAGGACATTGGATGTCCCTGCTTATAATGCGATTCAGTAAGCATTTTTTTTTCTGTGTTATATGTGGAAACACTCATACCATATAATGAGCTGTGACCTTTGACCTTGTGCGACTTCCAAATTCAAATTAAACCTTAATTGAATTTGCCTATACCTCAAATTGCTTAAGAATCCATCTAATATTTATTAAAGCTAAGTTCACACTGACGTCAAGTTAGTATATAAAAGCAGAAAATGAGAAAAAATATTAATGAAAGTTAAATTGGTGAAATCCAAGAATACACGGAGTTATAAGTTTTTCAAAACGTTTTAATTGTTGGAATGTAACTTCGAGCAGCTCCCCATATGTCATTGTAATATAAATTAGCATAAATTTGCCATTTTTATGTTTGATGGTATGAATGATAATCTAAACTGCTATTTTTTTCATAGAGCCTGTATGAAATAATTGTTTCGAGATAATACCATTTATATTGCACTAGGTAAAATCATTTTTCAATTCTGAGAAAACGGCACTTTATGAATTTATATCACATAACATAGTAGGAAAGCTGCTCCGCATGTGACGTCAACAATATTAAACTGTTGAAACTTCATAAGTCTATTATTCTTTTGGTGGATTTTCATCCAACTATTCAGTTAATATGTTTTCCGGCATTTCTGCTTTTATCAAAACAAACTTGACGTCCAGCGGTGAACTTGCCTTTAAGTTATCATGCGCAAAACTAACGCTTATTGAGCTGTGACTTTGACCCACCGACTAGGGTTGCAACAATTCCGCGGGAATTTTCAGAGTGGAAAATTTCCATGGGAATTTCGGAAATTTCCAGAAATAATTGGAATTTTCGCAACTTTCGGAAACTTTGCATATTTTCGCACTGAACATTTTAATGTCAAAATCAAATTGTTCATGTGCATCTAATATCAGAAATATTATGATATCAAAACAGTTATTACTGCTAACATGGAGAAGGAAGATGTAAGAAAGTAAAGTTAAGCCAGTAATTTCTTTTCTTATAGTTATAATCATGAAAAAAGTAAAACATTATTGACTGGTACAATGTAATTTGGTTCGTTTTGCAATATGTTGCTTAATATCGGCTCTAGCAGCCAAACTTCTGAAAAGACACGCCAGGCCTGATCCATAGTGTAGTTCAATGCTTAACATGTACTCAAACTTTGTGAATTAAGTGGGATGTTCACCTGCAAGTTGCACATATTTTAATTACAATATTGGAATCAGATAAGCCTAATTAGACTACAGTGTACATCTCATCCCACATCACACATATGTAGTGTGTTGGTGTTCTCTCATTTGGGGTGATTTATCCTCATGAAATTGCTCAGAACAGCCAGAAGAGAGTAAAAAAACTATTTGAATTCATGTGAAGAAGAGCTATGCAAACAGAGTAATGATGAACTTTTCGAAAATAAAATATTTTTTCATGTAATATGAGAAAAATTAAAATTCGCCAAAATTTTCCGAAAATTTCCCAGGGTTGAATAATTCCCGGAACTTTCCGGGAAAGTTGAAATTATTCCCGGAAATTTTTCGCAACCCTGTTGCAAGCCCTATCGCACTGACATCCCTTTTTAATTGACCTGTAATTAAAGAAGGGATCTGCATTTGTAACCCTCCCATATACAGCAAAAACATTATCTGCCTTATATTTAATAAAAGTACTTGCCTGTGAAATTTTGAAGATCAGAAATCACGCTAGATTTTAAAAAAAATGTACAGAAACCATAGTTGTGTATCTTGTTTATGTTTCTAGTCACACTGTTCAAATCGTCATTATAATTTAATTGGACCTAACAGTAATAGATCCGTGGTATATCAGGCTGTATTACATTACTTATGTAATACGCAGTAACATGTGTACCAGATGTTGTGTTGGAATGGCATCAGACAGCAGTGAAAGGAAGCAAGGTCCATCTGGCGTGTAGCATGTACTTGTGATTACACCATGGTGGTACAATGTAAAATGGGATCTTTCATGTACATGCACTGTCGTAAAAATAGATCCAGTACCACTTGTAAAATTTGTGGAACTGTATGCCAAAAAAACAAATCCAAGTCAAACGTTTACTATCCACTAAAAACTGCATTCTAGGCTCCTACTACTTTTTCGAAGGTTTCGTAAATGAGATAATCTTCTATATACGAGTACTTTTGCAGAGCAATGTTGAATTTTATGCGTGCAAAAGAGATCCACTGCTTTAATGCATCCTTACCTCTAGTATCAGGCCAATTTGGATATCTCTCTCTCCAGTCTGACCTGCAACTGACTCCTGCCTCCTACCTCCTCCCTGTCAGGTAGTGCTCCTCCTCCTCCTCTCCATGCCTCTTCTGTTCTCGATAACTATCCTGTGCATTTCGTATGCATCTTGGGGCAGAAGCTTTGTGACTCCTCTGAGGATTTGTGTTTCACCATGACTGCACCTGCTATTTGTGCTATGACTGTAGAATGTGGAATTGAGCATTACCAAGCATGTCTAAAAAAAAAGTTATGCAGTGAAGAAATGTCCGCCTTTGCAATGAGCTAAATACTTTGTGACATGCTGCTTACATAATAAAGCCCAAGTTTAGTTTTGGGATATTTTAATTTTTATTTTAAAGCTTTACGGCCAAAGTCATATACACTCCAATAACAGATTCTGACTGTCTTTTGTTTCTTAAATTAATT
>JZLH01S0319587.1:117148-134863 GCA_001188425.1 Eucidaris tribuloides
CAATTGGGATCAATGATGTAAATACCTCAATTTTCTCTCATAAAATCGTGTCAGTGCTATCAGTTAGATAAGGATCACATTTTTTTCTAATAACAGGGTGTTAGTGGAATCAGTTATCTACTGCTACAGTTGAATTACTGATGAAACAGTATTTTGTAAGATAGGCCTATATGACCCTTTTGAGTAATGTTATTCAGGATAGAGTGCCACCCCACCCCCTTCATCCCAACAAATACGGATAATACCTGTGCTGAGATGTTCAGCTTGCCATCAATGGACATGAGACCCATGATGATAATAGGCATCCAGCACACCAGGTCAGTTCCTACGATCAGCGCCATCTTGGATGCTAGCTTGATTTGTTCTGCTCGACGTTTAGACTCTTTGCTTCCGGCATCTCTTTCTATCACACGCTGGTTGGATGTCTTCACGGAAATGTAAATAGCAACATATGATAGGAAGGTGATGAAGAATGCCAAGGAGTTTACTCCGATGAAGAGAGAGATAGAGTAGAGCCATCCAGCTGGTCGGTTAGCTGTTAGAGGCAGGGCTAAACACACTCCGGACTGACCGTAGAAGTTTCCTTCGAAATAGGTTGGGATTACAACTGGCAACACACCAACCAATATGGCCAAGATCCAAATTACGAGTTCACACATGTAAGCACTTTTAAGAGTCAGGTGGAAATTTTGTTTGAAGGGCGCCACCACATGGATACACCTATCAATGCTTATTATCATCACCGAACACACGGATGCTTCGCTTGAAACAACCGAGAGAATTCCTGCCAACTTGCAGATGAAGCTTGATTGCCACTCGTCTGCGTGTAATGCATACTTGCCGCGATAATGCGCGTCTGCCGCGGCGATGGTTATCATGTACAATCCCATCATGAAGTCAGAAATTGCCAAGTTGGTGATGAAACTGGATTGGATCTTTGACATTCTCCCTTTCTTGGTCTGAAATAATCTAAATACAACAACAAATGCATTGCCAATGAATGCGCTACCTCCAAGAATCCATATGAAAACGCGCAATACGTCATTCGCCATTAGATCTTCACAAGATGAAAACTGATCACGTGGTGCATCGCAACCAATGGGGTCAGTCAATTCGGCCAAACAGCAGAACAGGTACTTGTCAGCATGTCTGAAAGATGAGACCAGAGACAGAATTCAAGTAAAAAAATGCGGCATAGACAAAACTATCAAGTTCAAGATGTGTTACAATGGATAATACCTACATTATATAACGGGATAAACGTAAAGTAATCAAGGTATGTGAGCAGAGGCGTCGGCATGTTTCAGGAATACAAAGCATTGGAGGGGCAGAGCATTGTGCGTGAACAATACTCTGCCCCTCCAATGATCTGTTTTCCTTAAACGTGCCGACGCCCCTGTATGTGGGTTAGTGACAAACTGGAAAGACTTTTCCCTTCTTCAAAAACTCAATAGCTCGTAAGAATAAAAGAAAAAGAAAATATGAATGTTGGAAAAAAATTGAGCAATCCAGCAGGTGGGAAATGAGATCACCTTTCTTTCTCTTTAGCAAACAGTAGTTATTGTAAAGGTAAATAACTCAGCAAAGAATAAAAATTAATATCGTGCATACTTACAGTTGCTGCAGACTTGATAAGCCAAAGAATATGTCAATAGAAGAGGTTGAAGTCGCATCTATCTCACTGTTTCGAATGTCTCTGTATCCAAACATACAAAGTTGATCGATTTCATTTGTATACAAGAATAAAAACTTATTATTCTATTTGCAAGGTTCTCACATTAGAAAACGCTTCACCTACCTTAACTCTTCATAACCGGGTAAATCATGCAGTTTGGGTAGAAAATTTAAGATTGAGAACTTGTAAACTGTCCCACGTTTGTTGGAGATAAATTCCGGTTGCTGTCTTGTTTAAAGATTATGTCAGGGATGTGCAAGTCCATTACTTCCCTTCATTATCAATACCAAATGGTAGTTTAGTGTGTTGAAAGTCTGAGATCCATACGTCATGAATTTGTTGTTTTATGAGAAAAACTAATAACGACATGTTACCAGAATGTTGTTCTTTCTGTGAGTTTCAATGTTGCTCCAACTGCGAATCGCGGTTACTGTGCACCGTAGCAAGACCAGCGCAGCCCTCTGATTGGTTAACGGCTATCCACTGCGCGACCTTTGGCTAACGGCTGATCGGACCATTTTGGAACGGCACGTGCACGTTTGACGTCGCGGATTTTTTTAATTTGCTCCTGAGCAATTTGAAAAAGGATGAAGTTTAACCGTCCAGATTTTCACCAAAACTCAATATTTTACCCCAAGTCTCTATGAGAGGTGTTTATTTATATTAATCTTCACATTGGATATGATTTCAGCAGATTTGATTCATATAGATGTTTTTTGACGTGCAAATCAATGACACAATCTTTAATAGTTGGGCCGTCTACTTTTCTTACATTTAAAAATTAAATTTTTGTCACAAAATTTTAATTTCAAGTCATTTTTTTTTTGGGGGGAAGCAAATACACTGGCTCTTCAATGATGGTCAAATGTTCTTTTTGAATAGTTGCATATTTAAGTATGGACTTTTTATATGTTAAAATATGGAGAATTATCTATTAAACACATATATATCATTAACACATTTTTTTTTAATGAAACGTTTTGTTTAACCAGTTAATCAATAATATCTAGAGTTGAAATTCAATACTATTTTCATTTCATCATTTTGTGTAGATATAAACATAAAAAATATCTTTCTATAAATCATTATTTTAAATCCGACATAGAAATTTAAAGGAAAAATATGCACCTTTGCTTTAAAATACATATTCCTGTTGACAACATCATATAACGTATAGAATTTGTATAAAAGATAACATAATACTACATTCAATGAAAGCTTTTTCTATTGGAAAGTAATTGTTTTCACAGCAACATCTGCCATACGTACAATTCCTGTAGTTTTGACAAGTTAGAGAACGAGCCTGCTTCAATGCTGCCAAGTGGATTACCAGATAGGTTTCTGTAAACAAATATTAGTCGGAAGGGATGAGAATAGTACACAGGTTAAGATCTCAACTTGTATACGCTAACAACACAACTTTGTAGTAGGCCATGTGCTTTGAACTGGTAGATTTTCGAGTGACATCAAAAAGTCACTTTTTCAATATTAAGAAATGCACCGATTGTCGTTTGAAATTAATTATTTCAATATTTATGCATGTTACCACAGAAAAAGTATACATATTCTGAAAGGATATTTCACAAGGAATCCAAAAATGGTATTGTTTTATTGTAGGGTTAATGGTTAAAGGGAAACATCCAACAGAAAGTGAATTTTTCCATGCATAAAATTCTCAACTTCATGTGAAATTTTTATTTCCACCTTGTACCCCACATCAAAAAAATACGTCATATTTGAATTCTACAAAGCTAGAGCTTTCCAGAAATGTATACTTTTACTATGTTACCTGCTATAGATTTTCTGTTGCGCAAACATATTTTTGGCATATATAAAAATGTACAAATTTGTTAAAATTCCTGAAGGTAATGATATAATTGTTTCTTTTAAAAATCAACACCACCTTTACATTATTAAATAACTGAATTGTCATTTCATGAGTGATAAGTTAAAAATATAAAAGTGGGTATTATCATATCCCAAGCAGTGCACATCAACAAAACAGAATACAACATCATAAATTTCATCGCGTCATATTTCACTCTTCAGACCACAGTCTATTCAACATTTTAAAGTCCAACATTTTAGGCTTCAAGCCTCTAAGTACTGAATTTTACACAGTTATTTTTTTATTATAATCAATGCTGAAGATCCAATAAACTTCAAATAAAACTTATATATTGATTTGGGACAGTGACCACAAGTTATTGGTAAATGTGTTATTCTTATTTGAAATTTACCGCGTGCGATCCTCAGCTCCACCCTGTCAATTTTTCACTTAAGTGGTCATAAATTCAGAAGTTTATACGCTTTGTGCAAATTTAGGGTGTCAGCTTAAAGATCTCATCAAGAGCTTTAATTTGATATGTATTTTGTCTATATTGGATATCAAGATGTTAACAAAAATTGAACATGAACGTCTAAAATTTCGCGCAAGTGTCACGGCTCCACCCTATGAGACTACCAGTTCAAAACACATGGCCGGTAACAACATTGATAACATAGTCACTTTACATCAATTTAAACCATAACTTACTTCAAGGATTCCATTTCAGTTATGCAACTATTTAGTCACTGGTTAAAATATAACAAATTCACGTAAACAGCAATGAGATACTTCCTAGCTCAAATCTGAGCCAATGCAATTCGTCTCATTAATGAGTAGGCCTGTAGTCAAATACATTTACGATGTGCAAAATCCTCACATTTCACTTTCCACTATAGTTTCCTGGTTGCCCGTTGACAATTTGAAAAGCGCAAGAACGTTCGTAATTCGTTTCATTTGTTGTAATGAACATACGTAAATTTCGTCTGTTCTTCCAAAAATATGTCCTTGCAATCTTGTACTAACGATTCATAAAGATCCAGTGTGATGCAAATTTAGATGGTATAAATATGGCGACCTTCAGGTGCTAACTCATTTTAGCGCTTTGAACATTGTTATTCAAATGGGAAATGGCGCTAAAAAAATTCTATGTAATAGTTTACTACTTCTGTTATTATTATTATTATTATTATTATTATTATTATTATTATTATTATTATTATTATTATTATTATTATTATTATTATTATTATTATTATGTCCCAATCATGTCGGACCGACCAACGGAAATGCTTACAATTTGACAAGTTGTTGGAGTCCAGTGAAAGCCCCACTTCGTAAGAATCGAAGGTTATTGTTTGCAAGGTTCCTGTGTGAGGAAAACAACAGGTTTAATCAATAAAAGTCAATTCGAATAAATATGAAATAAATATAAAGTATAACTCTGAAGTGAAAAATTTAGGTTACTTGGGACATTGTTTAATGTTTGAGTTCTGCAAAATTGTTATAAATTAATGCTGTTCAAAATGGTCATTTATTTCTAAACTTTCTCGACTTTCAATTATTGGATGTAGATAGGACTAAGACCTTTTAAATGATCTGAAATTAATTCAACGGTTAAAGTGATAAGTTAACATTGTGGAGCTTCAATTTAAAAAAATTGTCAAACTTTGATACCTGAACTACATAGTAGTGTTCATATGGACAAATAAACACCCTAGAAATAGGAAGTTTGGAAATTTACACTGCCAATGACAAGTTATGCATGAATAAATAATTAAAACTCGGGGCGAGTTTAAATAGCCTATGTGTACACACAGTAAGTCTATGGGAAAAAATGGGCAGATGAATCCGATCAACCTACGATTTTCACTTTTTTAAAGCACTAAATAATCATTTTGAAATACAATTTTTTTTTCAGGGCGTTATTTTTAGACCTTATCAAAGACAATGGTAGCATGGGGAATCATGTAGTTCAGATTTTTTTTAACTGTGGTAAATGTCAGCCAATACCTTTAAGTTAGGAGGCTAAGGTGCTTGGTTACTCATATTGCTTATCTTATTGATTAGTTCCTTGAAACTATGGGTCAATTAAAGACTTTATTGTAAAACACAAAGTGTCTAATCGAAAGTGACATTTTCTTAACATATCTTTGTATTTTCTAGACACACTTTTTTATAATGCATTTTCAAATAAGGATGGATTTAAAAGAACTTTATCGATGATTTGGGGATTCAAGTTTTAGTTATATTTGTTGTCACATCAACAATTATTCATGTAGAAAACATATGTAACATGTAATGTGGTGAGGTTGGCATTCAGTTATCCCGTACGAAAGAACAAACATGTGTGTTAAATCAACATGGTAATTGAAAAAATATTACTCACAGTTGAAGTAAATTAGCGTTGTCGTTGAAGGATCCGTGGAGCACTTCAGTAACACCTGCGCTGTTGATGTCCCTGATAATTAAATGCAACTTTGTGTTAATTAGTAGATGTCGTATTAACTACTAATAGTGTTACTATTAAAATCATTATTATTATTGTTATTATTACTATTATTAATAATAAAATTATTATCATTATGATGATGATGATTATTAATTATTATTAGTAGTAGTATTATTATTATTATTATCATTATTATTATTATATTATTAATTATTATTAGTATTATTATTATTATTATTATTATTATTATTATATTATTATTATTATTATTATTATTATTATTATTATTATTATTATTATTATTATTATTATTATTATTATTATTATTATTATTATTGTTATTATCATTATTATGGTAGACTAGCATCTACAAATATGCATGATGATTGCTGTCTACCATGCAGACATGTATGTAGTGGATATTTCTTATTCATTATTAATTGATTTATGTTTGAAAACAAAATATACTCACAAGGAAACAATATACGGCATACGAGATGGGGAAAATACGTCAGAAGATGAACTTATGGCTGTTACTGGATTGATGGTAAAGGAAATATTACATGGTTCCACCTGTTCATCACAAGAAAGTGACCTTAATAAATGGAAAAAAGGAGATATATCATATTATTACATATTAGCATTCGTGGAATGAATGGGTGAAATTAATTTATTAACAGTTTTTCCTCATTAAATGGTATTCCAAAGAGCATTACAGCCTTCTAGAATGTGAATAAAAAGACAAAAGTATTTTTTCTTAGCCATGTAATGAATTTCGAGTACTGGTTAATGTAACTTTATTCATATTTCAATTCACTTTAAGTAATAACCATCACGAATTCTTGCAAGCTATCCCAAAATAGAAAACGGGAAACATTTTTCAACATAGAAGATATGGTGTAATAATTCAAAAAATTGAGGATGGTTTAAAATAACAGATGATAATGGATAGTTAAATACAAAAATACGTTGATGCTCTGATTATATTAATATATATTTGGATTGATTAGTTCATTTAATGAATAGTAATACTCACAAAATTAAAAATAACAAATAGTATCTATTGAGATGATGACCTCATCTCTATCTGATAGTTTTAAGCCTATCCTGAGACAATGACATACGTAAATAAACAAATTAATAAATAAATAAATAAAAAGTAAGTATAACAAGTAAATTAATGAATGAATAAATGAATAAATAAATAAATAAATAAATAAATAAATAAATAAATAAATAAATAAATAAATAAATAAATAAATAAACTTACAGTTGTCTCAGCTGCCGTGGTAACACGTTGACATGTATCGATCCTTTGCAGTAATATGACAGACCGTCACATCGGCACCCATCGGGGCAAGAGACTAAAAGTAAGGATTATAGGGTGGAAACGAACGAAGAAAATGTTATCGAAAACGATAGGGCATATGTTAACCTATTGTTTTCTTCTATTTAGTCTAGTACATTCAATAAAAATTTTAAAATTCCAGATCGTAATTATAACATCACATTAGTTATTGTAACATATTAAACATTTACAACATTGAAATATAAACTATCATTGCTGGAAAGGGTGCATACTTTTTATCAAGAACTTGGTACACATTTATTTCCATTGTGAATGTAAAAAAGAGTTAAAACTGAACATTTGAAGTTGACAATTAACACAAAATGTTGTTTAAGTGGCAATGTTCAACTACGCTTGACACTTAAAGGGTTAATTATAACTGAATGGTATGCTACGTTGGTTGGTCAAAACATTACCAAAATAAACCCATTATGACGTCAATAATAAGAGACGAAATATTCAAAATTAGAGTTAATTAAACTCTATACTAAGTGGATCGCTTGGATTCCAAGGGTGATTCCGATTCATCAAAACAGAAAAAAAAAATCATTTTGAATTGTATTTTATTCAAAATTCAACCAAGAAAAAAAAAACCTGGTGATTTTTTTTGGGAGATTTATGCACCATCTTATTTATATTAGGTATAAACCAACCCCCGATTTTAAAAAATCATACTCACCACAAAATAATTCATCATCACCCTTTTGACAATGCATGATGTCATCACAGACGTTATCTGGACTAATGCATCTTCTTTTTCCGTTACAGCTATAGGTGCCTTCTGGACACGTGAACATTTCTGTGTAAAACATGGTACGGTAACAGTCGTTGTAGACTCCATGACAAATAGGTGCCATACAAAATATAAAAAATGATACATAAAATAGAGCTATAGGTGCCTTAAGGCACGTGAACAATTCCGTATGAAATATTTTAAACAGTTAATCGGTTTAAAGCATAACACTATAAATTAAAGGTACGACAGTAGTCTGTTTTTTTTATTCCATAACAAACAGGTGCCATACAAAATAATATAAAAATACTTTCATGCGAATTAAGTTGAATAGAGGTAATTACACTGTCGCCATCAACCCGTTGGAGACGATTTGATTTCACTATAACATGCATTTTTCATAAACCCAACTAGTACTTAGTCTCCAACAGGTTAAAAACCTACTAATCCACTGCGAAAGAGTAGCAATCATCTGGCCGATTTCACGTGGTCAATACATCCCATTTGAATAGTAACAATAAAAATTGTGTCGAGTTTCTGAGGTACTATTTCAATTTGGCGCAAATTTACCACAATGTTCTTCATCCTCCCCGTACGGACAGTCCATCTTCTCATCACATCGTAGCCGAAGTGGTATACAATACGAGTTGGGACACTTGAAGGTATAGACTGGACACGTGAATGTTTCTGCAACAGGAATAGTGTCAAAGCATTTTGCTTCATAAGAGTTAATCCACCTACTCTGCATATGCATATCATAATATTGATCAAGTCTGTCGTTCTGTTTCCTCAAAATAAAATTACAAGAACGTGTACATTAAAGGCATCGTATTTCCAGTTTAGATATCTAATGTAAACTACGTCATGTACATGATTTTCCAAACTACGAGTGTCTCTGGCGAGGCCTAAATTGAAGCCCTGAAAAATTGCACTTCAAAACGATCTTAACAAGTGAAAATCATTGAGCGACCATTCCAGTTTTCGTCAATAGACCACTTTGTTGCAGAATTTTCGTTTTTTTAATCTCTGCATATTTTCCGAGTGAAAGCATACCTTTCTGAACTTTTGTGCCGTTTAGTGTGTTTATATGTTCATTCAAACTTTGTCGGGTATGTCAGATAGCAATGTTAGAGTTTTTTTCTTCCACAATGTCATGTAAGTTGTGCCTTAAAATGCAACTGTCTCTAGATTTGGATTAAAAAAATGAGACAATTGTGATACTGCATAATATATCAATACTATCTACTGATCAAAGTAAGACGTAATTCACATTTATCCCATACTTAAAATTTAGGGGTCTTATCAGGTATCTAAAATTTAAGTCTTTCATAATTCAGCACTTCTATCAACCTTTACTTGATAGCCATTTGCAAAGTCACAGTTTAAACGTAATATGTTGAACGAAAGGGGTGTAGTGAACTAGCTTGAAAATTAGACTTATGAGGATTCTCCGCATGAATTGAGTACATGAACGTGAGCGGAAAGGGCATCTTTTTATTTTTCACGCCACAATCTATCGATCTCTTACCACAGTTTCTCAGATGTGTGACGTCACGACAGCCGGTTGGCAATCCAAATTCGTCGAAGTCGTAGATGCAGCGTGACGTTTTTTGTGCGCATGCCCCGTTATTACAGACAACGGAGATTGACGATTCACATGTACGGCCGCTAGCTGTAATACGTTTCCGGAAAGAGACATTACGTCATCAAAATTGGTTATTTGCTTCATCAAAAACAGTAAAAGGTGAAATATATGGCTGGTGAAGTACACTCATGCTCATTATAATGGAATATTTTAGAGACATTTTAGAACTTGCCATTTTTCCGTGAACGGTACATCTGGGATTAATATTTGCTCACCCTGACTTGGTGAAACAAGTATAATACAAGTATTTAAGTAATGCTGAGCATTTTGTAGCGTCCGACTCGACGCTAAAACCCGTGTTTAAAAATGGTGGTTTTCAGAGTTGTTGTTGAGTCACGTGGTGCTTATGCGCGTTATTAGACTTGTAATAGACTATTCTGATGTTGATTTGATGATAATTGACATAAGATCAAAATTCATCAGGTTTTTGTGTTGTTTTTTTAATTACTTTAATTTAATATTTGTTAATGATTTTGGGGGATTAAAAAAATATATATAATTGTTATTGCGCTCAAATGTATTTGTATCAAACGCAGTCATAAATGTTATAATGTGTTGTTAGATTTACTGAAGAGCATGCATCCATTCAATGAAAATGTTTACTATTACGGTAAACAGGTAAACATGGTACTAACAGCATGAGTTTTCATCCTCGTTCGCGTTACCGATACAGTCAATTGTTCCATCACAGTACATTCTTTCAGGAAAAAGTGATCCATCGTAACATTGAAAGGCACTCAATGTATCTTCTTTGTCTGTATTTCGAATAAAAGGACAAGTGAAGAATATAAAACAAATATGTAGGAAAAATATGCACTACACAAAGTCCAATATTGGCTAAACATTGTTGCCTGATAAATGAGACAGTGTATTTTCTTGAAGAAATTGATTGCCTAAAATCACAGCTATTGGCCCTCGTAAACTCAGTTGATGAACTTTTGATGAACTTGTTATCCCAAAGAGGGTAAAAAGCTTGTATAATTTTAATTCAATAGACATTTCCTAATGAGCTATATGTAAAACTTCAGTTTCCTTTTATATTATGTCTTATCAATGAAAATGAAAATGACAAAAAAATAAGTAAGGATATTAGTAATTTCTTCTTGATCATGGGCTAGTCTTTGACTTTAATATATGCGGTTTTAAAACTATCATGAATGGAATTTACCCAATGTGCCACGTAAAAGCGTGATTTTAAATGAATGGATAATGTCGAGTTCAACAGTACATATGGTTATGACAATCAATAAATATTATTATATCCGTCATTTGTTGATACCTGGTTGGTCAATTACGCATCATGTGATTAATGATATTCCAACTATCCATGGAAGTGTCGCCCTTGTGACATCAAATCAGAAATAGTCGACTATTTGGGATTTGACGTCACACATAATGACATCAAAACCCAAATAGTCGATTCACGACTTGTAACAAAAGCCAGAAAATAGCACCCCACGTTAAAAATGTGTCGCAATTGTGTCTTAATAAACTTTTTAAAAGGTTTCAGTGCTCTATTTGCCATTTTGAACGCTCACTGAATCTTAACCAAACGTTTTTTTTGTAAAGGAAGACACATTTTGTGGAGGAAGTATATACAGTTTTAATGTACCGTACGCTATTTTTTCCATGCGCGTGAAAGACATTATAGCGTGCTATACCCGTATGGAAGTCTAGCAAAGTTTCAGATTAACACTGAGTTAGATTTGTCAAGTTTGAGTTTTGATTACAGTTGAAGTACGAATGAGGATTAAATTAGTTTTTTTACAGGTTTATGAAATTGGTACTCGACTAACTAGAGTATACGTTTATGGAATTGTATCCCTATCCGTACCGCAAATAAAAATATCTCGCAGCTGTGTGCCGTGCAACACACACGCACTCGTAGGGGGTACCGTAAGTAAATTTTCTTTTCCTTTTTTTTTTCTTTGTGTAGTTTCCCTGTTAATTCGATGACGGATATAAAACAAATATGTACTGATACGAGAGTCTTTGGTTGAAACTATGACGCCCTCGGTTACGTTGACTGTAAACTATTTTCCCTCGGGGCTGCGCCCCTCGGGAAAATAGTACAGTTCACGTAACCTCGGGCTCGTCATAGTTTCAACCTGAGACTCTCGTATCAGTACATATTTGTATACTAATTACCAACAACGATGTTTTTCACATACCACAATTTTGTTCATCTGAATCATCTGAACAGTGTGGCACGAAGTCACACCGTTTAGATTGTTCGATGCATTCTCCGCTTGAACACCGAAATTCCGATTCCAGGCATGGTAGGAAGACTGTTCAAAGTTAGAATAAAGAATGAGGTGCTTCTCAATGATAAAGACATTCTTAATTTATTGACATGAAGGTACGGAAATTGCTATCAAAATCGGAACGTTTTGAAGTACAAGTATTAAAATGTTGCTACTCGGGCCATGATCTGATGTCTGTCTGATAACGGATAGTAGAAGATCAACGCTCCATCATTTTGGCCACAGTGTCGAGTTCATCAAAGATCGTGTAAACCTTGCTATGAGCTATCTTGTGATGTGATGACCTAAGGAATACCCGATTTCCTACGTAACTATACTAAGAGTATAAATCATATGATAGTGCAGGTTTCTGTGACCATGCACCTTTTTGTGCGCACTAAGGCATATTGAATCAGATACTAGTAGATGGTTGTGTATAATACACCGATCTGCAGATGAGAGTCGAAGCCTTCATATGAAATATGTTGGGGAACTTTTCAAGGATCTAAGACCTTGTGTCAAATCTGTTTGAAAGAGGATACCTAACGCTCTGACAAATAAAGATTCAGGATACAGCGGATTAAAGTATACTAGAAAATATGACAGTAATTTTTGTAGCTGAATGCATTTAATCAAACAAAATGAGGCAAAAAGGTCTTATCTGTGTGGAGGTAACACAAGGATATAAAGATTAATGATTTAAATTGAATTTTCTCGTTTTGGTTCTTATATTTCTCAACCCCCTTAAAAGAAGACGAAGCCGGCAACTGACAGGAATAAGTGAAGAAACGAACCTGACATTTTCATGATTGTAGGTATTGTGAGGATCACGGTACATGGTGATAAAGGAAACCTAGAAAGGGGTACTGTGTGACACTTAACTTCGGCAAGCCCCTATCAATTAATATTTTTTTTTGTTAATTTTACGTCTTTGCTAAATTTTTCATTGAACAAGATCGTTTAAACAGCTACAGGTGTAGGAGCTTGTTTCAAAAGTGCATAAATTAATACTGTGCAATTAATACCGTCAGGCGGCATGCATCGGACACGTCAGGTCAGCTCAAGGCCAGCGCACGTGCGATCTGATTGGTTGGGAAGAACTGACAGTTACCCCAAAAATATTTCTTCACTCTATCCCTGTTAGTTGACTGATACATCTTCGTTTAACATTCAGAGTGACCATCATAAAATAACACCAAAAGAAGATGTGACACTTACTGCAATCACTTTCATCGGAGTTATCAGGACAGTGCGGGATGGCATCACAGTAGAATGAGGCAGAGATGCACGTACCGTCTGTGCAGGTAAACTGACTTGGGTTACACCCGTTACCTTCATAGACGAAGAAAGATATGAAAGTATGTGACCATTTCTTTGTATAAGATAATATAAGTGACCCGTCACCACGATACCCTGAATAAGTCGTACAACCCAAAGGTAAGGAAAGTGCCAATATTTTACTTATGATACATTGAAGAGTCCTCAAAAATCAACAGTTGTATGACCTCCACGTGTTGCAAAAGTTTGAATATTTATAGTTTTCACCCAAAGTATGTTTTTTTCTATGTTTCATAAGTATGTGCGACCTTATGGTATCGTGGTGACAGGTCACACGTATTATTCGGTGTGCCTAAAGTACTGCCAGACGAATTCAATTTTTATGTGCCTTGTCGTGATGGTGGCGAGCATTTACAAACTAGCGCAGGCTTGCAGTACCGGGCCTTTCAGAAATTAAAAGTGCTTTGACCTTTAAGTATACCAATATACACTATACCACAGAGCATCACACCGTGCATTTCAAAAGGATTTCCTACAATACCATCATGAAATAAACGCAGACATCAACCCTGTTTTGTCTTTATTTTGATCATTTGATGTACCAATGTGCGTCTGGATAATTGATTGATTGCAGACTCGATTGCAGATTTCGATCTCACCACTTGTTGTGGTATACAGCACCTAGCTTACGCTTGTAACAGGTGTGTAACAAAGCCTCAAGATAATATTACCGATTGAAATAATCACATAAGTTTTATATGACAAAGAATATTCTTACAAGAAAATAAGTTGATCGTTTTCGTTTACTATTTAAAACAAATTTACATAACCTTTCTATAATGTGCAAACAAAAATTACAAAATGACGTCGCTTCGGAATCAAGTGATTGTTTACTAAGAAAAAATGATTGTACCACTGCCGCAATTCCATTCATCAGATCCATCCGAACAATCTTGATGGCCATCACAATCAAAAGCAGGATTAATAAATTCACCAGAGTGACATTGAAAAAGTCCAGGCCGACATTTGCTGGACGAATCTGTTGATGATAAAAAAATGATAAAATCAAGTTGATTCTGGTCCCAGTATTATTTCGGGTATATCACATACAGTAAATCGTAAAAATGAGCGTTTCAAACATGATTTGTAGACGCCCATATGACAGGAGTCTGATAGACATGGTGCATTACAAATCGATAAAAAAAATTCTATCAGTACAATATATATTGCGAACTCATATCACTTATTTATAAATTTCCCAGCAATGAAATTGTAAACTTCTTGCTCAATCATAAAGTGATAGTTCTACTTACTATTAGAATTAAACGAAAAGAAATGTCACTTACCCGGCATGTATATCAATGACGGTAAATTCGGCGTATTCCCTAATAGGGAGAATGTAATAAAACAGAATAAACTCGTTACTGGGATACGAAGTAACTATTCCTGCAATGAGCTGGTATGTTGTCGTTGTTGTTATACTGCTTAGCATAAGACTTTGACTAAACAATTTTACCGTCAAATTATTCCAATCATTTGTTAAGAAATACACTACAATATGTTGTGTCTACAGATGACAGATGGTGATTATGATAAACACCTCCCTTTTATCGTACACAGAAAACACAGAACTATTATGATCACATTACCAACGTTTTTTTATCATATTCCACTGGTTGTTCTCAGCGACACCATGGAATATATCCAGGACTACATTGGCGAATTTAGCTTCCTGTTCCCTGGTTACGGGAAGGAGGGGAGGGGGGAGGGGGGCAATAAATATTAATGTTCACATTAAGTAGAAAGCATGACAAAAATACACATAAGTTACCTTCTGGATTTCGGGCAGACGTTTCACAAATATACTGTTTCGTTTTGGTGATGCACAGGCCACGTCATGCCACAAATCAGTACTGAGGTCAGGTAGAGTGGCTGTATCTAAGACTAGCATTGTACATGCCTCTAGTGTGGCACCGTTGGGTTGTCTCTCTACTGCAGTTTCTCCCCTAATCAGAAAAACAATACACACAGTTTGCCAATTTCATTCACCACGTGTGCATCACAACGAATAAATGTCTCTGTATGCCTACAATCAGGACTAACATTCTACACTGGTGATGTTAATATGTTGTAATCCCCCCCCCCCTACAACATATACAAAGAAACCACGAGGCATATTAAGTTTATCGGACTTTGATAAATATGAGTAAGAAGTTAAAATTGGATATTTTTCGAAGACAGATTGAAGAAACGTTGTCTATGGTCATAAGTTAATATGGGTCATTCCTTCGAGATATCGTATGCGATGTTGATATAAAACAATTTATTCCAATTCAATTTAATGATGAGAAGTAGGTACAATGTACCTGGTACATGTAAGATATCGATCCAAGTATGCAAAGTGAATCTATAACAATGTGTCTAATAGATATCCACGACGATCGATGAAATGGAAGGACCATGGGCAGTGTGCAGTAGACATTTATTTATCACGAGGATCGTTAGTGCTCTGACGATTTTAAAGTGATAGGCTAACATTGTGGAGCTTCAATTTAAAAAAAAATGTCAAATTTTGATATCTGAACTACATAGTAGTGTTCAATGGACAAATAAACACCCTAGAATAAAAAAAAGTTTGGAAAGTTACACTGCCAATGACAAGTTATGCATGATTAAACAATTAAAATCCGGGGCAAGTTTAAATAGTGTAGGTGTACACACAGTAAGTCTATGGGAGAAAATGGGCAGGTGAATCAGATCAACTTACGATTTTCATTTTTTAAAGCACTAAATAATCATTTTGAAATAATTTTTTTTTTTTTAGACTTTATCAAAGACAATGGTAGCATGGGGAATCACGTAGCTCAGATTTTTGTTAACTGTGGTAACTGTTAGCCAATACCTTTAACTTTGACCATGGTCTTGTACCACAATTGGAGGTAATCTTATACAAACGGAAATAAAAGCACAAAAGTATGTTTAAAATATATAAACCACTTTCCACGCAATCGACAAAACGGAAGTAAGAAGAAAAAAAAAGAAAGAGCGTTAAAATAAGTAGAAGAAAAGAAAGTGGGAAACGGAAGACGCATGATCTAAAATGTATGAAAGGTAGTAAAAGAAACTTACTGTAGAGGAATGAACCAGTCTGCGTAAGACATTGGCGTACCATCGGTCCAGCGGAAAACTCCACGATTATCTCTGTGACCAAGACCTATTACATACCAGGGAAATATGAAATAAACGTTTTGTATAAATGTGGATGATAGCGAACAAACACCGGTATATCAAGTATTTCTAGCTAATCAAAATATGTGTATGTATTGCTTATCGATAACAGTTTCATACATGCATGCATTTGCGGTAATTGCGAAGTCTCGGTACGTAGTCCGTAACAGTATCTTTTTTAAAATTTACACCAATGTACGAAGCCTTACTTCAGGTCTATTTCAGTTCATGAGTCAAGTCATCATTGAAGTTAATACTGATAGTTTCCAGTCCAAAGTCACACATGTAGTTGCTCGCTCTTCCCACGTCAGTCAAATAAGATTCTTGGGTCAGATTTTAATTCTGGTATAGTGATGGGTCGGCGTGAAAGGTTCCCGTGAGACTTACCAATGTACGTGTTTATCTCTGAAGAATTCCACCGTGTTGATAACATGTAGTGCAGAAAAATCATTTCAGTTTTGTCGCGTATACTAACGAGATGAGTAGTATGTTGGTTCGTCTCCTGACAACTTAGCTCTGCTTCGTTCCAAGTTATAGCCTCGGACTCCATAAATAGCTTGTAACAGAACCCTTGAAATAGTGTCCACCCACTTGCGCATGTATAACCTTGGGTAAAATAAAAGAATTGTGTTAGTTAATAATGGTGTATTAGTAAGAAAAAAACACATTTATGAATACGTAAACAGTTTGATCAAATCTTCTTACACCGACAAAAGTGGGTTCGCTTTTTCCGCCACAATGAATCTAAAACAGTATGAAGGAAATTCGAGGCACCCTTGCCGTACTTGAAGGGTCCCTCTACGTTATACAGAGTTAACTCTCATTATGCTATTTTTGTGCCTTTTACAGCATTTTGTTATTTATTTCATTTATCATTGATGTGAGACTTGATTTTTCAGTGATCTTCCACGGTATTTGAAGTGAACGATCTGGCATTAGACATAGTGGTGTTGGCGTATCTCCACCAAACGACATCCTTTTACGGATTATGTCCTTTAAACAAGGTCTAACAGGAAAGTAATGTACCGAAGAGCTAAAAGAATTTCATCTCACCTGGCAGTTTTTCATCCCCACTGATTTCATTAGGTACGATAGTTGAAGTTTTATATGACGCCAGGAACCCAACAGCGTTACTTATACTATCAGAATGAAAGGTCACTGACATCCTGTTAAAAGATGAAGTGAGTCCTCCAGTCGGTCGGTTTGGGTCGCAAAATCTTCCGATTGTCTCCAGTGATGTATCTTGTACAATGACGTAATCCTCTTGACATGTTCGATCGAGAGATAT
>JZLH01S0319654.1:12250-28083 GCA_001188425.1 Eucidaris tribuloides
TTCGTCTCATACACAGGCGACTGACTAAAAGGTCAAAAAGTGCTTCAGTGTGATAAAGCGCGTATGGCGCCTACAAAGTAAAACATTGCTTTATCACTGTCATGTCAATTTTTGACCTTTACTGATACCTGAGATCAGTATGGGTAGAAAATACCTTAATACATTTGTATTTATCAAAAAGACATGGGGGGGGGGGGGATGCGTTTTTATGTTCCTTTTCTGTGGACAAAGAACATATTAAAACAAAAATCACAATTTTCTCTGCACGTAATTACTAAAAGGTGATCACACTATGTGTTTTGCGAAATCAGTCCTGAATTTTATTAAACCAGCTTGATGTCGATTATTGGAGATTCGTATCAATCTTGGATATAACTCAAAAGAATGATTCTGAGCAATACATGAACATACCCACAGCTTCACCTGCCATTCACCGTCTTAGGAGAAACGTACGAACATGGAGTAAAGCGAAAATGAAGAATACAATCCATTAGAATTATCTGATCATCTGGTGTATCTTGATTAACATAATACTAACTTGTGGATAGTCGTATGTTCTTGATGAAATGAAACAAATGATTTTGGAGGCATCTCAGCCCTCTGCCCTAGCACTAAATGTTTCTGAATGAGAACGATACTTTCTGGTAAAAGACAATGGATATAAAAAGAACATGACTTCACAATAACGCTGATATTGACAGTGAGAAGAATGTTGCCATTATGACAAAAGGACAAATTACGTATTATGCAAAATAATTTACATGTATCAGACAGTACTTTTTTATTTAAAATTTTTTTTTCACCAACTCATGGGTATAGCGATTACCCTTCAGGCCAGGGGCTTATTTCCAAAAGGGTCCATACCATACATTAAAAATAACGATTCAATGATTATGATAATACAATGACACAATTATTATAGTAAAAAAAATATATCCAAAACATAAATAGTATAAACAACATTTACCAAGCTGTGAGAAATATAGTGGGAACGATATCTATTCTGAGGGCGACTGGCAAGTAATATTGTCGAGGCGGCCCCGGGAAATATATTACTGCCGACTCCGAAGATAGATAATTTCACTATACTTTTCGAACTTAATGCATTTGTGTATATTTGTTTTATATCCTCCATTAGGCCCTAATACCAATTGAAAAAATAATTTTAAAGTGAAAAAGTGTTTGCGAGCCGGCGATTTGTGCGAAGCGCGACACCGTAATTCGCGCAGCGCGCTAAATTGATTGGAATTTAGCTAGGTTGCTACGTAACGTTGCGGAGGAAGTCCCGGTGCTTCTCGACTTCGAGCTTGTTTGTTGCATTTTTTTCGGTTTGTTTACATATATATTAATTCTCTGAGGAGACAATAAGGCAGGGAGACTCTTCCGAGATCGAACTTTTGGACGCACGACGTAGTTGGACGTCTCTTGTTATGTGTTGACTTGTCTCCACACACGCCGGCGTACGGCGTAGGCCTACACCTAACAGTAACAGTACGTGTCGTTGCATCTTTCACAGCCACGAAAAGTTGGCTACGTGACACGCCAAGGCAGTGTAAACGATGATAACTATGAAACTATGACTTAAGTGTATCGCAGTTGCTTCCGAAACGAAAAAGTGTTCAACGCAACGGACAATTGCTGTGCAGGCATTATACTATGTACACAGCCGCACACTGTTGCCGGCGGGCGCTGAGCGCAAGAGCCGCAGCCAGAGGGATGCGACGTATTTTTTGTAAATTTTCCGCATTTCACATTATGATTCATAAATCTGCCGGCTAAATTACCGAAGGGTCAACGCTAAAATCTTCATTGTAACACTAATGAAATTTTAAAGTAACATAAAATAAGAAATAACGACTATATTAGTAATCTAACATGTCATTTTGGAGTTTTCGCCGCGAAATGACGCATTTTTGATTTCGGCTTCGTGAGCTCCGCAGTATGCGCAAGCTGATGCCGAGACAAAAATAGTGAAAATAATCATACGGAGCTGTGGCCGAAGGCATTTTAATTTCTATGAAATTTATGAGTGATCGTTTTAGCATCAAATCAACCCAATGCATTCAGGAAACATGCTCGCATCGTATATACATCGAGGATATAATATTAACTACAATAAATGGCAAATAATATAACTGACATGTATTCCAGATTATTCATCAAAATAAATAAATACAAAAAATAACAGAATACGCAAAAAAAATTTATCTAAATGGACACTGATACGCATATGCCGACAAAAATGAGAGCACTATTTAAAAGAAACCTAATTAAAAGGGGGACTTACAAGTAATCTAAACCTAAAGAGGGACCAGACTCTCACTAAGAACATAGTGGCGAGAAAAATAGAGTTATACTATTAAGGATTCTACTTTGGAAATTTTGTCGTCAAAAGTTGACTCATTTTAAATAATGTTCCATTCACGCCCAACACGCACGTGTTGATAGAGCATTTGAAAACAAATTTCTAAGGAATTAAACATCCATGTAATAAAAATTCACTGCGAACTTGCGAAGGTCTATAATCATAACTTACGGAAACTATTAATTTTACTAAGTATGAGCAGAGCGAACGAGTGCTTCAGAATGTATGTACAGATTTTCACATCGGATCAATTAAATTTTGTATTACGCTATTAATGACTCAAAATATGAGAAGCCACATTTGTCATACATGTATATCCTTTCAGAAACATTTGTTTATACACATTTATATGCGTGAACGACGCGAGAGAGAGAGCTCAGAATCATCGTAAATTTTCATTTCTCATGAACTTACGTACATGTATGTCACAAGTGATGTATGCTTATTAGCCAATACGTATTCTTCAAGCAATATAGATATCACTTTGCAAGTACTGTAGTGCGATAAGGCCAAAATATCACTTCATGACTGGTGAGTCATGAACAAGCTTTGTCCACCTTATCTTAGCAATATATTTCGCTTTCGCGAAACATTAAATAACACAAGATCTAACCTGAAGAAATTAAATCTTATACAGCCAAAAACGAACTATGGCAAACGATCCCTTACTTATCGAGGAGCTAAAATCTGGAATGAACTTGATTACCTGCAGTCAGCACCTGTATCAATTAACGCTTTTAAACGCTATCTAAATAACGACCCCTCCTGAATACACCATTTAACTAATCTATGATTCTATACAATCAGGGTTATAGCGAGAAAGATTTCCGTGCCGGCCGTAGGAAGGAGTGAGCAAAGCAAGCGTAGCGCTCCTGGGTTGGTTTCCACATAGAAAAAAGCATTTGGAAGCATTTATTTCACAAAATACATCTTCGGTTGAAATGTAATGATGTTTAAATCTCGAAATACACGATTTATGTAGAGATTTGAAACATTTCATGGTCATTTTAAAGCGTTTCTGTGCCGGTCGGAGGACTAATAAATTCAGCTCAGTGCCGGTCGGCTTCGGTTTCTGCCGGCTACTACCGACCGGCGCCGACCGCCGTAGCTATAATACATTGTACAAAACCGAATTGTGGTGTAAAGCATGATTACCCTATTTTCTCGCCACCATGTTATTATTGTGAAGTTCTTGTCCTTCTTTTTAGGTTTAGATTTACAGGTCTGTAAGTCCCCCTTTTTATTAGGTTTACTTAAAATAGTCTTATTCTGTCGCATGTCGTATGCAGTGTCGATTTAGATAATTATTCTGTATATTTTTTGTATTTATTTATTTGTGTAATAATCTGAGTACATGTAGTTATATTATTTGCAACATTGTATGTATATAATACTATCTATTGTTTTTGGACGTATTTTTTTCTATAATAATTGTGTCATTGTATTATCATAATATTTTGAATGTTATTTTTAATGTATGGTATGGACCCTTTTGGAAATCAGCCCCTGGCTGAAAGGGTAATCCTATACCCATGAGTTGGTGAAAAAAATTAAATAAAACAAGTACTGTGTGATACATGTAAATTATTTTGGCATAATACTATTTGTCCTTTTGTCATTATGGCACATTCTTCTCACTGTCAGTATCACGTTATTGTGGAAGTCATGTTTTTATACCATTGTCTTATACCAGAAAGTAGTAGTTCCATTCAGAAACATTTACTTATGTGCTAGGGAGAGAAGGGCTGAGTGCTCAGAATCATCTCTTTTCATTTCTCAGGAACCTATGACTATCACAAGTAATATTATCTTAACCCGTTGACTACGAGATTCCTCAAATCCCCATAGACTTTGTACAGGGGCCATTCGGTTCCCGTAAGCAACGGGTTAATAAGATATACAGATAATCAGATAATTCTAATGGATTGTATTCTTTCATTTTTCCTTTACTCCAGGTTCCGTACGTTTTCTTCCTAATGATGACGGTGATGGCAGGTGATGCTGTGGGTATGTTCTCTATTGCTCATGACTTCTTTGAGTTATATCCAAGTGATACAGAGATCTCTAATAATGACACGCAAGCTGGTTTTACAAGAAGTCAAGGACTGATTTACTACCAAACTAATGTGTGATACCATTTTATAATTACGTGCAGTAGTAAAAATTACATTTTTGTTTTAGATGTTACATGTACATGTCCACAGAAAAAGAAACAACAACAACAAATTCATGCCACCCCCCAAAATTGTCTTTTTGGAAAGTAAAATGTATTTGGTGCACTTTCACTACCCATACTGATGATCAGTATTCAGTTAGGTCAAAATTGACATAACAGTGATAAAGAAATGTTTACGTTGTAGGTCCTACCGCTACACACTTATCACACTGAGCACTTTTGACATTTAGCCAGTCGCTGTGTATGTAAGACAAAAACTGTAAAAGAGATGGCTTCCTGAATGGTGATGATGTCTCTGTGCTAATAAGGTCTACCAGTCAGACTATTTAACAGGTTTTTAGCTCTACCTGCCTAAATGGGCCAGATAGGTGATCCAACATTTGCTCCGGTGACAGATGCTTCGTTGACAATATCTCAGAAGGCAAAGAGTTTAAGTTAGAGTTGTCATTGGGTTTCCAGTTCAGAATTGGGTTAACCATCATGGTTAGGGTTCAGTGAGGGAATAGTGCATGAAATAATCGTCGGATCAATTGTCGCTGGAGCAAATGTCGGACATTTGCCAGATGAGGTTATGCTGTGGCGCGATCTGTTGTCCATTGTCCGTGGTCCGGCATCCTTCGTCTGGTGTCCATCATCCATCCACAATTTCAAAATTATTCTCCTTTGTCATTTCCTGGTCAATTTCAATTCGATAAACTTTATATGACGGCAGCCGGGGGGGGGGGGGGCTGGGGTAGGGGGATTCAAAACTTCCACACAAAATTTTTAAACTCATTAAATACATGTATGCTGACTTATGCATATTTTTCGAAAATCACCAAAAAAAAATGCTTGAACTTCTCCTTCATTTGTTGACCAGTTTCGATTTTTGTTTTTGTTGCATCTAGTAGAGTTACATGAGGTACAATTCTTCCCTCTCATTTGTCAAAAGATATCCCTATGAGGTACATGCATGTTAGTGTTGCAGGACTAAGTCGCGAAAAGTCGTAGTCGCGACTGCCTACACGGAGTCGCGGCTCTGACTATCGGAACGCAATAGTCGACTTTTTATCACATGTTGATTTGTATTAAAACTGAGTCAAAAGAGGTAAAAATTGTACAGAACTACCAATCATTAATCTACCATTTTGTGGCAGAAATGAATCCCCATCTCTTTTCGATCGCAAATCAAACAGAACTGTCAAAATGTACTTGGATCAGCCTATAATCGTGCAATGCCATCATACATGTGTGCCGTATACGTACGACTCCGACTGCGACACCCATGCACCCCACACCACCAATTTTGAACATACCGATAGTCGACATATAGTCGGAGTCGCGACTATTGGTGGGCGAATAGTCGACTCTCTAAAATGCTGAAGTCGTGCAACACTAATGCATGTACACTAAAATGCTACACAGAGTTATATTGTCTACAAAAGTACATGTAGTAATTTATGCAAATTTTATTTGAAAATCACAAGTTTAAATGATTTTCTTTGCTGGATTCTGGATGAACACCACATCATTGATGTGCTACAGTAGTTAAGTGTTCCTTTCTGTTGAGAATTTAACCCTTCTTAATATTAGCCTGTGCGATTTCGAAACTGCATAGCGGGGGTGGGGGTGCAAATTTGGACACCCCCCTTTCAGATCTCGGCCATGGATCGCATAGTTGATGGGTATGCCTCCGCAGTCCGCACTCCCATCCAATTGATGTAATTTGAAAAGCTTCAAGTTAAATACCATGGTAGCAAGACCAATGAGACGAATAAGCCCATGTGACATTTGACCAAGTTAACAGTAAAATCCAATAAGCAATATAAATTATCACGACAATGAGCTCAATTCGGACATGAGGTCTTGTGACCTTTGACCTCTGACCTTTCAACTCCAAAATCCAATCAGTAAATTGGTGCCTTACACTGTAATAGATACTTCTCCCAAGTTACATTGAAATCGGACCAGTCATACTCAAGTTATCACAGTAATGAGCCCAACTGAGACATATTTTAGGCCTTTTGACCTTGGACCTTTCTGCTTCAAAATCTAATCAGTTCATCGGTGCCTCATACTACACGTATACTTCACCCAATTTACATGAAAATCCAACTGGCGGTTCTCAAGTTATCGCGGTAATGAGCCCAAATCAGACACATTTTAGGCCCGGTGACCTTTGACCGTTAACCTTTCAGCTCCAAAATCTAATCAGTTCATCGGTGCTTCATAGTACATACTTAACTTGGTCCTACATGTAGTTACATCAAAATCCGATCGGGGATTCTTAAGTTATCGCGGTGACTAGAAGCGGTATAACGAACGGACGCACGGATGCACGGACGGACAACCAAAAAACATGATGCCTCCGGCAACTTCGTTGCGGAGGCATAAAAATAATTTAATATGAACCAATATCTACACAGTTTAGGACATGTAATTTACATACAAACTTACTATGCAATATTTTACGTGAAAAAAATTCATGCAAGCTCATATATACTAGTATACACTGCTTACATGTATGTGCCCCTTCATTAGAGATTGTTTGGAAGGATAATAATATTTTATTTCAAAATATTAATTTCTTGGATTTAAATTGTATCAAGTACGTGTAGGTTTTTTTTTCCTGTTATTGCCTGTTATATTTGTTGTAATGTGTACTAATTCTCCTAAAATTACTGCATTTCATATCATTTATTGGGCTTGGAAATATTGTTTAGAGGTTTTTTTCAAGAGGTTTTTTTTTTCATTTTTTTCCAGTAAAAACCGGAAAAACGGAACAAATAGTTTCTTCCAGTTTTTTCCGCTGTCCCAGAAAAAAAAACTAGGTTTTTTTTCCGGAAGATACCCAACCCTGACTGGATGTAAACTTTAAGACTGTAAAGTTAGAAATGTAGAAATAATTATTTTCTATTTTTCAAATACTCATAATTAAAGTGATAGGCTAACATTGTGGAGCTTCAATTTAAAAAATTGCCAAACTTTGATATCTGAGCTACATAGTAGTGTTCAAATGGACAAATAAACACATTTTTTTAATTTATATCTGATTGCCTCTGTCTTGCTTGTTGTACAAGTATGTCCCAGCAAAAATGAATTGTACATGTTTTCTGGAATAGTTTGATTACCTTCACAACTAACATTTCAGAAAAACATAAATTTGTGAAAATTTGTGTACAAAACCAATGGGGATTGTCCACACTTTCATCTCAAAAAGTGGTTGTGTTGCCAATTAAAGAATCCTCCATACATTTGTGAAAACTTTGAACATTTATAACTATTGAACGGTTCAGTCAAATTGTTGAAATTTTCACCATTTTCTTTCTCTTATTGTTATCTATTCTCTGAAATGCAAGTTGATGTCTGGGTTTCATTTGCCTTTAATGCTTGATAGAGAATTTTAGGTGATGAGGGACATATGTTATTATCGTGCAGTAATACCTGATTTAGATCGCTTGTCACATTTTCTTTAGATTTAATGATCGGGGCGGTTACACGGATCACCAATTTGTCTCAGTGACGAATTAAAGTCTAGTTTATTTTTTCCTTTTGTGTTTTTTTTTTGGGGGGGGGTTGAAATTTGTTGGTGACACTTTAGTTTTGTGATCATAACATCATAAAATGAATGAATTTCAACCAGTAGAAGAAAAAACATAATCATACATTTATATGAATTTTGGCTGAAAACACAATTTGTATTGAAATTGTACTTGAAATCACACTTTTGACCGATATTTTGGTCTGACATTCAAGTACAAAATGTTTTGTAACTTCAGAACCCAAATGACATAAATTTGGTCTAAAAGAATCAAGAAAAAAATGTTGTGAAAAATCACAGCAATTACTGTTTTGCACGTTGCAGACATATTATTCAAAACGTCAGGGGTGGGGTGGATTCTGCCCTCCCCCCCCCGCCTTTTTGGTGTAACGACCCTGATTTTGTGTAACACAGCATTCACTATTACCCCGTTAGCGAATGGGTAGTAAAATTCACGGTCGTCTAGCAAAAATCTGAACATAGTCTTCGTGGCTAGCCAAAATTTTTACTTGTTGTTGCATGAAACATAAAGAAAAAAATATTCAGTTTTTGAGGGCAGGCTGGTCAGATTTCTGACAGACTACCCAAAATCAAAGGTAACTAGTCCGCCTGTAAAAAGGTTACATGTGACCCCTGTTATGAATTGGGCACTTGGGAACAATGACCCTTATGAACTACGACCCTCACGCCTTTATATGAATAGTGGTCCTCATGATTTACTATGGATTAGTGGTCCTGATGACGAGCGAGTGGACCCCGTTTCTTGGCTCGTATTGTGTTTTTTAGATACGCCTACAGTATCAATGCCTTGAAACTTTCTCACACTGAATGTAACTCTTGCATTTGTGTTAAATTATACAAACCTGCAAACTGTAAATTGATTTTTTTTTGGGGGGGGGGGAGGGCAACTTTTTTTTATAGAAAATGTTCATACACGTAGTACCAGCTCACTGGTGGTTTAAAAATCAATATACTCCTATCTAATCATTTTTGGGTTATTTGGTGTTGTTTTGCTGATGTTCGAACTTTGAATGGATAAAAAAAAAAGTGTATACTTTTTAGCCCAACAGAAACTATACTTTTGTTTTCATAGAAATTAAAGGTACATGTAAATGAAATGATTGGGGGTAGTCCTCAACTTGGGCTGAAACTACTCTAGAATCAAGTAAACTATGCAAGGATTCTCCTGTGAAAATCTTGTAGTCAAACGTTGACTCATTCTAAAATAAACAATGACAATATCACTCGTAGCACAGAAACCTGCTGTGTGGCTCTCTATATGGGGCTTATTTGTTATCGTCCCGGGATAAAATTAAGACACTCCTATGTTTATGCAAATTTCAGACAAATCTTCCCAGGTGGGAGATCCACTCCTGCTAGTGTATAGTTGGTATATATTTCAACTCATTTGGTTCTGGAGGTATTTTCAAGTGTTCCCAATGATGTCACTAACCTTGAAGGTGAATCACCGTGGTATAAATTTGATGAAGCTGTAAAGCAATAATTCACGGAAACCATTTCTGAAAGAAAAAAGTGATTTGTATTGTAATATATCTGCTTTGTATGTGATTTGCATTTATTTCTATAATTTTTCTTTCAGCTGCTGCTGAGGAAACCCTGAATGGGTACACCCTCACGCAGCTCTCATCATGTCTGAGGCATAGACCGTGTCCTACTACCATTCTTAAAAATGGTACGGTAGTACAGATGGTTCGGAAGTTGTTGGATCGTAAACTACAAGATTACGTGCATGACCGTGTGGATGGGAAGATATTCACGTTTTGTATGTTACCCGGTAAGTACATGTATGTGTACATGTAGCTAATTATATTTGGTGTTAAGGTTTGGTGTTCATCTTACAAGCAAGGGCAGTGTGACATATCGTTGGATGGGGTGGGCTGGCTAAAAAAAGGACACTTTAATGTCAAAAGGGGCACTGAGCACATGAACAGTTTGATTGCAAAATGGATTCATTCCATTTTCACCAAAATTGAGATATTAGCATCAACACATTTACACACTTAGTAGTGGTAAGAAATTTGAAGCAAAAATTCCACAAGTAAGTCCAAGAACATGTTTTGCCTTTATATTTCCATAGGCATGTACAAACTCAGGCAAAGAAGTGCATTTTCTCCAGAGTAGGTGGAGTTAACCTGTTTTGTGATAAGACCCTTGACATGTACATGTACATGTAGATGGACAAATCCAGTGTAACAAACGGGGTATCTACATGTATTCCTGACTGTGTTAGTTGTAGGCGTAGCACATTACATTGTACATGTATATTTCAAGTTTGGTAAAACAAGTCTGACTTAATTTGCTACATGTAAGAAACCAAGTACCACTTCTTTTATTTTTCAAAATTATGGAAATATAAATTCTCAAGACTTCTCACGTACTTGAGGGTAGGGTTGCAAATTGACCATGACAGACGGGACACAAACTTACATACACGTACGGTGTATTAAAGTACCACCCATTTTTGGTCTTGTCAATTAAATTGCAAGATCCCTCGTCAGGAAATGATTTTGAAACAAGTTGTAGTTCATGCAGTTTACAGCTTGTCATTGTCAGTACCTTGTTACAATACCCATAATAATCAAGTAAAATCTTTTTCATTTTCTAGAAAAATGGCAAAATGTGACAGTAACAGACGGAACACAAAAACATGTGACAGACGGGATGCATTGAAAATGTACACAATTTGCCAAAAATAGGCTTTTTACTGCATAAAGCCAAACTTTGCTGCCAGTCGTGAATTACATGTAGAACCATAGGCATGGCCTGTGCCCTGTGGTGGTATCTTGTAATTTGTGTAAATTTGTGTGGTAAAAGTGAATTTTTACAATCCTGAGAAGAATTTAGGTATTGATTATTTTCATTACAAGGTGTACAACCATGCACGTGTATGGACTTTCAAAATGGACCCTAACCAAGTAATTATCTATCGATCTCTTAATACCCTAAACAAGTATTCTGAAAACTGAAAAGATACTCTTTTAAAGTAACATTCTGTTAAAAGTATACCCTTTTTTCCTGATTTTGGCGATTTTGATACCTTTTTCAATGTGCGCAAGTACATCGCCCGACTGTAAAAAAACAACCGGACCCTTTTTACTCATTTTTTCACACGCGCGCCGCATGGTGTCCACCTTGTAATGACACTGCCCCCTGGGAATCTTAACTCTTAATGTGCCAAATTCACTAGGGTTGGCAATTTCCCGGGAAATACCTGTATTTCCCACCCAGGCGGGAAATACTGGGAAATACTGGGAAATACTGGGAAATACCTGGGCAATACCTAGCCGTGTACTCTTGAAGTTGTACAAGGTCAACTAAGAAGGCCATTATGCATGATAAATTTCAGATGAAAAGACTCTGAAAAACCTCTTTTCAATTTTGATAATTTAATTCAGTGTTATTTCACATACTGTCCAATACATACAGTATTACACTGTACATTATTCAGGTGCTACATTGTGGGGTGCAGCCCTCATCTTGCTGAATATACAGGGTCAAATGTCAATGGGGTGTGCTATTTTAAGTGTTCTGGATTTATGGAGCAATTCAGATATTTGCAGACTGAATTGATTGAAAAAACAATCTAAAATAAAAGCAGGTGATTTTGAAATTTCCATACTTTTAGTATTGATTTGGCTGTGTAGAAAATCTGTTCCACTAATCATAATGAGTCCCTTGTTCCTCACCATCACTTAAGTTAGTTTTTTGTTGTATTTTGTGTTGAATCACACTTACTGAACGACAATCTCTACATTTTTGAGTTATCATTCAACAAATAACTTTTTTATAGTATTTCCCAGTATTTCCCGGTATTTCCCGTTTTTGTCAAAAATAGGTGGTATTTACCGGTAAATACCGGTATTTACCACCCGGTATTTACCGCCCGGTATTTACCAGCCAACCCTGAAAGTCACAGATCTGCACCAAATAGAAAGTCCATAGAGGTTTAAATCCCCCGGCACTTTAAGAATTAATAGGGTTTAAACCCTCTGAGCTTCAGGGGCCTCAGTAATGGTTCCATGTTTAGGCTGCTTCTAAACCCCTGAGCTTCAAAGGCTTCAGTAATGGACCCATATTTAGGATTCTTCTATCCCCTGAGCTTCAAGGGCTTCAGTAATGGACCCATATTTAGGCTGCGCCTAACCCTCTGAGCTTCAGGGGCTTATGTAAGGGTCCCATATTTAGGCTGCTTTTAACCCTCTGAGCTTCAGGGGCTTCAGAAATAGACCCATATTTAGGTTGTTTCTAACCCTCTGAGCTTCAGGGGCTTCAGTAATGGTTCCATATTTAGTCTGCTTCTAACTCTCTGAGCTTCAGGTGCCTCAGTAATGGTCCAATATTTGGGTTGCTTCTAACCCTCTGAGATTCAAGGGCCTCAGTAATAGTCCCATATTTATGCTGCTTCTAACCCTCTGAGCTCCAGGGACCTCAGTAATGGTCCCATATTTAGGCTGCTTCTAACCCTTTGAGCTTCAGGGGGCCTCAGTAATGGACCCATATTTGGGCTGCTTCTATAACCCTCCAAGCTTCAGGGGGCCTCAGTAATAGTCCCATATTTAGGCTGCTTCTATAACCCTCCAAGCTTCAGGGGGCCTCAGTAATAGTCCCATATTTAGGCTGCTTCTAACCCTCAAAGCTTCATGGGCTTCAGTAATTGTCCCATATTTAGGCTGCTTCTAACCCTCAAGTATCAGGGACTTTAGTAATGGACCCATATTTAGGCTGCTTCTAACAATCCAAGATTCAGGGGCTTTATTAATAGACCCATGTTTAGGCTGCTTCGAACCCTCTGAGCTTCAGGGGCCTCAGTAATGGACCAACGTTTAGGCTGCTTCTACATTACCCTTACCCATCCCCCTCATATCTGCCAAAATATAAATGTCTTGTATCCCATGCACTTCACATCAAAGCTGTATATTATGCAATCATCAGGGAAAGGTATAAAATCAGTAAATGTATGATCATCTACATGTACATGTGCATGTTCTGCCTAGCATAGGGAAATCAACCCTCATGATTCCACTCTTGAATCTACAAGTACGGCTAGCTACCCGAAATGATCATTATAGACAGAATACGGTATTTGCACGCCAGAAAACGGCAAAATGAATTAAATCAGCTCAAATCGTTCTCAATGTGAAGATTGGTATAAGTAAACACCTGTCATAGAACCTTTGGGTAAAATATGTGGTTTTGGACTTTTGGTGAAAATCTGCACATTTAAACTTCAAAATTTACACAGTGACATTAACATGCACGGGCCGTTCTGTTCCAAAAACTCCAAAATTGTTCGATCAGCCGTTAGCCGAAGGTTGCGTGGAGTTTAGCCATTTAACCAATCAGTCTGCTCCGCTGGTCATGCGAACAATGATGCGTAATTTGAAATTTAAACTCGGGGAAAGAACAATATTTGGTAGCATATCGTTATTAGTTTTTGGCTTGCCCACCGAAGGTGACGGCGAGACTAAGGGATCCAAATGGCGTCCGTCCGTCCACCGTCACAAGCACAAGACTCTCTTGGGACACATAACTTGGCAACCGTAGGTCCAATGGCAACCAAACTTGGGTGATAGATGCACATGGGGTACCCGCATGTTGTGGTGTTGTCAGAGGTCACATAGTGAGGTCAAAGGTCATTTGAGGTCAACGTGAAAGTTTACCTGCAAGACTCTCTTATGACACATAATTCGGCAAACCGTTGGTCCAATGGCGACCAAACTTGGGTGATACATGTAGATGCACTAGGGATATCCTCTTGTTGTGAAGCTGTCAGAGGTCACATGGTGAGGTCAAAAGTCATTTGTGGTCAAACGTGGGGTAAGGATGTACTTGGGGAAATTTACCTTTGTGATATTTAGTCGCGGGTGGGCGAGACACAATCTTGCTATTGCCTTGTTCTCATAAAACAACAAATTCGTGATGTATGGATCGCAAACTTTCAACAAACCATTTGTAAACTACCGTTTGGTATTGATAATGAAGGGAAGTGATTACTTGCAAATCCTGGAATCAATCTTTAACTCCTTTTATCTTGTTAGCCGAACAGCACAATCCTAAAATGATCTTCATTTTCAAAATAAATACAATAAATGGTATTTAACTCTTTATGTGTTGAGCAGTTTTGGAGAGTGCTGAATGAAACCCCATTCATACTGACTGCCAAAGTTGAGTTAATCAATAGTTTAGGAGGAGTTTCTCCACTTTGGAGAGCAGTACATAAATTCTGAATATTTTTTTATCTGGATTTAAAATGCAGTACCCACTTTGAAAAGAGGGTTTAGTGGAGTAACTCCTGACTGGAAGTGTGGTATCAGGATATCACGGTAATTTATTATTTAAAGTCCTGCCACAATGTCAGCAGCGAGTTGAATCTAGAAATTTAGGCCTATGGTAGCAAACTCACATTTACATCACTCTGGGTAAAGCTAGATGACATAATTGGGGGTAGTCCGCAACTTGGGGTGAAAGTACTCAGAAGAATAAACTGTGCAAGGATTCTATTATGAACATTCGGTAGTCAAAAGTTGACTCATTCTAAAATGACTTCCACAAATATGCGTTTTGACAGACAAATCTGTTTTATAGCTCTCTATGGGTCTATTTCTATTGAGGCTCGGAGAGAAACAAAATGCTTGTATACATGCTTGATTCGGCTTAAAGACGCTATATAACACTGTGGAAGACCAGTTTTAAAAATTGTCGAACTTTGGTATCTGACATATGTAACCGTGTTTTGAAATTTAACACTCTAGAACAAAAAAGTTCAGACAGTTATGCTGTCACTAGTACAATATGTGCTGATACAAATTGACACATTAATTATTCTCAGCTGATACGAAATTCTGCAACACAGCAGTCTATGGAGGAAAGCTGGAATGGTCTCTCAACGATTTTCACTTTTTTAAAGCACGTTATCGTTTTAAATTGCAATTTTTCAGGGCTTCATTTTTAGACCATATCAGAGACACTGGTAGCATGGGGAATCATGTAGCTCAGATTTTGTTAAACTAGAAACATTGTTACGTGTATACAATGCCTTTAAGTAAACAAATTCCAGATAAATCCTTCCAGCCAGGAGATATACACTCCAGCTGGTGTATCTTTCAACCATCATGTCTCTGCACTTTGGTCGATATAGAGGTGAAATGAAAAGAACTGTCTATGAACTAAGACTATGAAATTGAGCTAATACTACAAAAAAGTGGCATTTTGAATTCAGTTTCATAGCCTTGTTCACAGACTGCTCTTTTTATTTACCCTACCCCTACCTGACCCAACCTTTATCCCCCAGGCAGAGTAATCATGAACTGTGAGTGAGCTACCATGTAGTCGTAATTTCTCGACTCAAAGCTATGAAGTCCAAGCTTCTAAATTGCTGCTGGGCATTTCCGAGCTATTTGGATTGTCGCGGACAGGACATTTAGAAATTTCTTTTCCTTGTAAGAATAAGACTGCTGAAGAAATTAATCCAATATTTGTACATGTGAAAGACCTGTGGGCTGTGGCTGTGGGAAATAAATATCGGAAAAAATTGTTCAGCATGCATCTCTCTGATTGGTCGAAAGTGCAGCGTCGCGGACAGGACGTGTTGCGACATGGGTTTTGAAATGAAGTTGTACAAGTCTAAAAGTCTGTGAGTTTACAGGACTTGATGAAATATGATCTTGATCATGAAGCTTGGTAAATAAGGTTTACATGTATCAATGTGGTTAACAAATATTTGCCACCGTTAACTACTAACTATTAATTAA
>JZLH01S0319654.1:28371-39119 GCA_001188425.1 Eucidaris tribuloides
AAAAATGTCCTGTCCGCGACGTTTTTGTCCGCGACGACAGATTTTCAATAGTCTCTCACTTTAATAAAGTTTTTCTATGATTCTTGATTTATAGTAGATATTAACTGCCCCCATCTTAATCCAGAGAAAAATAAGTCTTACTTTATGAAAGTGCCAAACTGTAGAGTAATTAAAACTTTTTGATTCAAAACGTCGCGGACAGGACAATTGCCTTTTATGACGGCCAATCAGAAGAAAGCATTTCCAGAGGGGTTGCCATGGTAATCATTTCCTGAATTTACATGAAATGCTTATTATGTCTACACATAGAATGTGTGTTAATATCTTTTCATTAATGTAAAATTTAAAAAAATGTGTTTGTCCTGTCCGCGACGCAAAATGCTCATTTTTGGGAAAAAATCACATTTTTGCATGATTTTCCACCAACTTGTGCAGAAAATCAAAATAAGTACAGTTAACTTCAGACATTGCACATTCAAAATTTCATAAAATATTAAAGAACATGTAAATTTCATTTTTTTAAGATTCATGTCGCAAATAGCTCGGAAATGCCCTGCTGTATTTAAGGAAAATACAAAGGAGAACATTAACTATCCATGTCACGGTGTTTACAACCATTTTTGTAACAGTGTTTATCAGGCGTTATACATTCCGGTAGCATTTTTTTTCGAGTGACCCATAAAAATATAAATGTCAATCATTATACAAAACTTAGTGTTGCTCCTTGGACAAGGGGTGAAAATTGACTTGGAACTTGGTTGATTATGGAAAATGTCAAAATTCGGGGGCGCACTGTGTGAAAACGACTTGCACAATCACGCTGATTTTTGGTAGATGTCTTTTAAAAGCAAGCGAAAGTATTTCAAGTTGCAGTGGACATGATATTCGTTCCTAAGCTATTTTAATGATGTACATGTAGCTATGAGCCTCCAAACATGCTCTGAAAAACTTGATCATGACACTTATAGGCCATTTTTACTGACCTCCTGTGCAAAAGCCGAAGACAAATCTGAGTGATAATATATCTTTTCTATAAAAGGCAGGAAGTTCTTTCTATTTCCCCGCAATGAATGCTCCAGCTTGTCTACTCTGGCTACATGTACAGCAGCTCATAAAAAAATTGCTAAATTTGGTAAAGCCCAATTGCTTAAGTGTGCATTGGTTGCTACATGTAAGTGTGGCCATATCTTAGGAAACATATGACCTTGCATGCGTCAAAATATTTCAGAATTTCTATCAAACGTTTGGGAAACATTTGATGTGAAGGGAGTTGGGTGACAAATTGTCTGAAAATTGGTTGATTTTACGTAGATTGACCTGTATAAAAGAAGCCTATGATGTCATGTTTTCCAAAACAGATTATGTGCAAAATAATCCATTACAATGTTCATAAAATAAATGTGTGAAAGTAACTTATCATGGTCATTACGTCATTATTCAGTATGTACTGTATTTGCCTCTATTTGTTGTGTTCAGATTGTCTGGAAAACCGGTGCCTTCATAACGCAACTTGTGAGGACAATTTGCGCAATTTTACTTGCGCGTGCAAGACTGGTTTTACAGGACGGTTGTGTGAAAATGGTATGTACATGTACATTCTGTGGCTTGCTGAGGCCACGTTCAAGTGCTTTCGTAGAAACTAGACCTGCAGTCAAACGGATATCCGTCGGGTATCCACCCGCCAAAGTCCAAAACGGAAAGAATTTTTGGATTCAGGTACCCGACATAAAATTCAACATATGGGACTACACATTGTTAATACAAAAATAGTTGAAAATAAGACAAAAATTGCAGGTATTAGTGGCCAAAATAACACTTTTATTCGTAATATTTCCACTAAATGTACTCTTACGTACCTTTCTAGGCTCTGTGTTAATTCCTTGAATAGTTTAATTATGCAAATTACATTGCGATTTCTCAACTCTTATTCCACTGTTCCTGTGTGCCTATGCAAACTGACATTATGGATTTTGGAATTTGGAATTTTCTGGCAGGAACTATCCTCTACAGTAGTCTACACCCTTGTTATCGCTATTGCGATCGATTGCACTATCATACCCGATATACATGTATTGCAGGCGTAGTCCAAACAAATCACTCATTTTCTAATACTTGTAATCCCTACTTACTAATCCTAATGCTAAAATGTTGGGAGTTGTTAACTAAAAATATATGAGGCATTTGAAATTTTTTGGTGTTTGTAAATAATGGTTAAGTTCAATTTAGAGCTCGCAGGTCGAAGGTCATGGCTCAGCATCTTCCTGCACAATACATGTCAAGTTTGAATTTTGAGTCTGCAGGTCGTCAAAGCAATACAATTTGCTTTCCACACAATAACTTGCATACATGTATAGAGGATAAATTTTGGGCAATTTTATGATTAGTTACATTGCACTTTATGACAAACTTTACTCAACATCTACTCAATATTTAGCTCCGTATTATGCTAAAAATAATTGTTGGGAGTTTGTTTTTGACCCGCCGACATTCATTGTGCTAATATTTAGCCCTGTACTACCCCCCCCCCAAAAAAATAATAATAATAAATCGGCAGATTGTTTTTAAATGCCAGATGTTGAGTAAAATCGACTGGTCCCTAACCACAGAAAAGTTAATGTGCATTTTTTGACCAATTGATGATTATACCAAAAAGGTTTATGGTAACAATTAGGCACTCGGTAACAACATGTGTGTGCACATTCAAGATCATGTTTTCAATTTGCACACCTACATGTAACTGCTTTGGTAATTAAAGCAGTAAAAACTGGGGGATGGATCATTAAGTTTTTTGAAACTTCAGCTCAGAAGAATGTAGGTCTTTCAGGGTATGCAAATCATGAACACAATATTCAAGGGTTGATTGCTATTACCCTTGACCCATTGGCCATATGGGGACCAGATATCCTAAAGATGGTGTAATTTATTATCTATCTACATAAGGATACATCTGGGCACAGTAGATCACACACAAAAGAACTCTTGCTGCACATACATGTATTACTTCCCATATAGTCTGATCACAAAGATTTTAGATGAATAGAGGCTTTCTTGCATATATGTCAACTGTTAAGCATTGTAGCACATACTGTATTCAGAGAAGCATAGTGCTGGCTTATTCAAGGATTACATAGTACTATACTACTCTGCACTCATGGCCAGAAATCTCGGTTGGGGGGGGGGGGGAGAGATGTCCTTCCTACAGAGGGCATGGGACAGAATATCAAATTCTCAATTTGATACAATTTTGGTCTCTGACTAAATAATGCTTGTGAGATGCTGTTTGGCATGCCTTTTGGCAGGGAATTTTTTTTAGGCAGGCCAATGTTTCTTGGCATCGTTGGCCCCCTCTTTGTCGGATGCAATTTTTCTTGCTTTTTGGTATGGAAAATTTTGTTTTAGCAAGCAAAAATATTTCAATGTTTACATGTAGTATCATCAGCCCCCACTTGTAGGATGTTGTTTGGCTTGCTTTTTTTGTTGGGGAAGTTTTTTTGGGAGAGGGGGGGGGCAGGCAAAAATGATGGTGTCCCCCATATGTTTTGAGAGCGATTTCTGCCCATGTCTGCACTATGGCTCAGAAAGTCTGATTTCTCTGACTCACACACAGTCATAGAAAAAAAGAAGGCAAAAAAAAATACAAACAGATTAGCTGTATAAAATCAATGACACTATTCTCATTCTTAGTCAACCCAGTGGTAGGCAAGTCTGCAAAAATGTCCACTGGATGTAAATTACAGATATCAGCAAATATTAGGTATTTGTAACATGCGGAATTGTAACTCATAGATGAAGGACTTTGTAAATCAGCCTTCATGACTATAATTTAGTCATAGTTGATGATGAAACCAGTTTATGGCCCCCCCCCCATCCAATCTTTTATTTTCCATGAAAGCCTTGCATTTTTGGGGCTTACAATATATTTTGAATTTTTATTGACACCTTCGTAGATATAGAACCACCATCATTCGTATACTGTCCTGGTAATCAGACGGTTACTCTGTCTGATGGAGAAGCCAGTGCCAATGTTACCTGGGTGAACCCCTCGGCCAGGGATAACACAGTGAACTACACCTTATCCTCAAGCGCTTCCTCCGGCAACCAGTTCAGGCCTGGACAAGCCGTTGTACAGTATATAGCGACCGACAGCTACAACAACTCGGGCACCTGCACCTTTGTCATCACCGTCATTGGTAAGTTGCATATAAGATTGGAATACTCTGATTTGGAACAGTAGTGCATGTGGTCGAAATACTATTCCCTTTTGATTTTTTTATAGGGTTTGGTAATGGCTTCAGAATTCCTACACAGAATTTTGAAAAGTGTTCAGAATGCTAATTTATGCAAAAAAAATTCAACTGAATGAAAAATGACAGAAAACCCCTGAAAGCATAAAGTGGCATAATTTTGAAATGTGGGCAAGATATTTTTACGCAATGTGTACCTTTCTTCTTTTTATATTGCAGTTCATATGTTTATTGCATGAAATATAAGTTTATATTTTATTATATTTCATTTCTTTGATAAAGTTGTGATTATTTTGATGATGCAGCATTGATGGTGACTGAAATGTAAGGTAATTTGTTAGTTGTACATGTATGCTCATTTTTTGAATTTTTACTGACACCTTCGTAGATGTAGACCCACCATCATTCGTTCACTGTCCTGGGGATCAGACGATTACCCTGGCTGATGGAGAAGCCAGTGCCAATGTTACCTGGACAAACCCCTCGGCCAGGGACAACACTGTGAACTACACCTTATCCTCCAGCGCTTCCTCCGGCAACCAGTTCAGGCCTGGACAAACCGTCGTACAGTATATAGCGACCGACAACTACAACAACTCGGGCACCTGCACTTTTGTCATCACGGTCACTGGTAAGCTGCTTGTATAAGATTGGAATACACGTACTATGATTTGGAACAGTAATGCACCGGGGCAGAAATTTGGAGACACTGAGTGAAATATATGCTCTCCTTTGTATTAGGAAAGGCTTCAAAATCAACTTAAGCAGTTTCATACGCGGTACATTAAAGAGAAGTTGCCCAATGCCCCTTGTGTCGATTGTAGGTGTTTTATCTAAATTTTTAACCCTAACAAGGGGGGGGGGTCTGGGAGGCCCCCACCCCCTTGATGTGTCGCGCGATATATCGGTGTCCGCTAAAAGCTATTACCACAATGTTTCATGGCTTCATTCCTCCTTGTCTCCTGTATCTTTTGAGACCAAATTTGCGATGCCCGGGTACGTCGTTCCAAAAATACGCGTAATTTTGTACATGTATGTTGCACCAAAAGTTGCTCAAAGACGTGCCTATTTTGTGTATTGCAATTTCATTTCAAATTGGGTTTTCAGCCAAAAAAAAAATCATATATGTACATGTATTTTTGCTATAAGGGATTCAAATTGATTATTTTGATGCTATTTATGATCACATTAGTGTCACCAACAAATTTCACTGAAAAAACAATAAAGAACAAAACGTCGAAAAAATAAAGAAATACATTTATAAGATTTGCAAAAACAATAAAATACCTAAAAAATTATTCTGTAATCGTGAATTTTTTCAGTAAATTTGCTATGAACACCATAAAGGGGGTCTACACCAAAAATTAACATATTTGGAGCTTTAGTTGGTTTGAGCAAAAAGTATTATATATTTCACATAAATTAACATAATTAACTTAATAAGAAAAGAACAACTGTACAGTTTTGTAGATTAGGTCTCGGGCAACCTATGTGTCAATTTTCGGTGCGATCATGTGGTCGATGGCCAAGATCTGAAGGGGGGGCAGGGAGGCCTTCCCGCCCCCAGCCGTATGATGTCCCCAAAGGGATGATAGTTAATGAATGTCCAAGGGCATTTAGTTGATGCATATGTAAGAAGCCTTTGTCATCATAAACCAGATTCTTCAAATAGAAAAATTTCAACCATAATTCAGCAGTATATTTATACAGCGGTTAGTATATTTATTGCACGAAATATAAGTTTGTATTCAATTATAATTCATTTCTCTGATAAAGTTGTGATTATTTTGCTGATGTGGCATTGATGGTGACTAAAATGTATATTTCTTGAAGCCAATTTGTTTCTTGTTGTATTCTCATAGATCTTTAAATTTCTATTGACACCTTCATACATGTAGATGTAGAACCACCATCATTCGCTCACTGTCCTGGTAATCAGACGGTTACCCTGGCTGATGGAGAAGCCAGCGCCAGTGTTACCTGGACAAACCCTTCGGCCAGGGACAACACTGTGAACTACACCTTATCCTCCAACGCTTCCTCCGGCAACCAGTTTGGGCCTGGACAGACCGTCGTACAGTATATAGCGACCGACAACTACAACAACTCGGGCACCTGCACCTTTGTCATCATCGTCATTGGTACGCTGTGGGTATTAGATTGGAATATAACTTTGATTTGGAACAGTAATGCAGTGGGCAGAAATTTAGAGTGACTGAGTGAAATGTTAGCTCCCATGAATTAAGAATAGCTTCAAAATAAACTTTAGCAGGCAGTTTCATTCTCAAATTAAGGGGAAGTTTCCTATTGTATTGACTGGAGGTATTTCATCTTAATTTTTTTGAACATTTCACAAATCATGAATGTGCAAAGGCTGATAAAATGTACAAAACAGATAAAACGCAGTTAATTGATGTAAATGTACGAAGCCCTTGCCAACTACAACAGTTTCTTCAACAAGAAGAACTTTACTATAACATAGCAGCAATTCTGAAGTTAGTATTTTATGAAAAATATTGTCAATTTGTGTTCAATTATAACTTGCTTCTGTTATGAAGATGTGATCTATCTTCACTTTTCCCAATTCTTTCTCCCATTCTTCTCCCCTCCCTTCTTCCCTTTTTCATCCCTCCTTTCATCCCATCCTCCCACTTTCCTTTCTCCTATTTTACTTCATGCCATTACCTTTCTCTTTCACTTTTATTCCGCCCTACATTTTTCCTCGATTACTTTTTCCCTTCCATTCTCTCTCCCTTCAATCCACCCTTCCTTTATTTTCATTTTCATCCTCTTCACTCTCTTTCTCCTCAACTCCTTCCCTTCTCTTTTTCATCCTCCTCTCCCTACATTCTATCTCCACTCCAATCCTCCTTACCGCCTTCCTACTTCACTCTCTCCCATCTACCACTCTCTGTCCCACTCTCCTTCACCTCCTTCCTACTTCACTCTCTCGCATCTACCACTCTCTGTCCCATCCTCCTTCACCTCCTTCCTACTTCACTCTCTCCCATCTACCACTCTCTGTCCCACTCTCCTTCACCTCCTTCCTACTTCACTCTCTCCCATCTACCAATCTAAGCACTTGCTCTGACGCCAGTCTCACTTCATCCTTCCTTCCTAACTTCCCTCTCACCCATCTACCACTCATCTGTCCACTCTCCTTCACCTCGCCTCCTACTTCACTCTCTCTCGTCACACTCTCTACGCCACCCTTACTCCTCTCCACTCGCATTCCTCTCTTTCACCCCTACCTCCTTCCTACTTCACTCTTTGCATCTACCACTCTCTGTCCCATCCTCCTCACCCCTTCCTACTTCACTCCTCTCGCTCAACTAACCACTCGTCTGTCCCATTCCTCCTTCAACCTCCTTCCTAACTGTCACTCTCTCCCATGCACCCCTACTCTCTTGTCCACCTCCTTCACCACCTCCTACTTCACTCTCTCCCATCTACCACTCTCTGTCCCACCTCCTTCTTCACCGCCTTCCTTCATTCACTCTCTCCCATCTACCACTTCTCGTCCCATCCTCGACTTCACCTGCCTTCCTCATCACTCTCTCCCATCACTACCACTCTCTGTTCCCATCATCCTTCACCACCTTCCTACTTCACCCTCTCCCACCGCTCTACCACTCCTGTCCCATCCTCCTTTCACTACACCTTCATACTCTCACTCTCTCGCATCTACCACTCTCCGCTCCCACCCCTCCTTCACCTCCTTCCTACTTCACTCTCTTCCCATCTACCACTCTCGGTGTCCCATCCTCGCTTCACCTCCTTCCTACTTCACTCTTCTCTATCTAGCCACTCTCTGTCCCAGTCCTCCTTCACGCCTTCCTACTGCAATCTCTCCCATCTACCACTTCCCTTCGCCCATCACTCCTCACCTCCTTCCTACTTCACTCTCTCCCATGCTACCACTCTCTGTCCCATCTCCCTTCACACACCTCCCTACTTCACTCTCTCCCATTCATACCCTCTCTGTCATCCTCCTTCACAGCCATTCTACATCACTCTCTCCCAATCTACCACTCTCGTCCATCCTCCTTCACACCTTCTACTTCACTCTCCCTCCCACCTACCACTCTCTGTCGCCATCCTCCCTTCACACCTTTTCTACTTCGATCTCTCCCATCCTACCACTTCTCTGTCCCACCTCCTTCACCACTTCCTATGTCACTCTACTTCCCATCTACCACTCCTCTGTTCCCATCCTCCTTCACCTCGTTCCTACTTTCACTCTCTCCCATCTTACCGACCTCTCCCATCCTTCCTTCACCTCCTTCCATACTTCACTCTCTCCCCATCTACCACGCTCTTTCCACCCTCCTTCACTCCACTGCGTATTCACTTTGGTCTACACCATCATTATTATATACAGATAACCAGCTTCCCATCTTCACCATCTGTAATATAACCTCCATTGAGCAATCTACTGACGTCATCAATAGCCTTCTGCCACCGTCACTTGGTCAGAGCGGGCACGTTGCACGGACAATGCTGCCCTCTCAGCATCATCACGGCAATTACGCAGTAGGTAGTCAATTCCCCCAGTAGGAACAAAGATGTAGAATAATGTTGTCTAGAAGACTCATCGGAAATAATGCCAACATGTTCAGTTCACTGTTGTTGTTAGACGACGGTAAGAATTTCCCCAGTCTAATAAGCAACAATTTAATCGTAATCATGATAGCATGTGAGCGTTTATTCTGCCAGTTATTATATATCTATTTCATGAAAAGTACACGTATATCTGTCTGCGTCAATTGATAACCGCTCCCATCACAATAAGACTAGCTGTGATCATTTTGAGTGACTGTCGCATTTATAGTTACGAATGATTATTCTTAAAGCTATTTTCACTTGTTTTTCGATCACTTTTCCGCGCCATTCCTTTCTCATGTGCAGCCCATCCTCCCATTCTCCCCTCCTTCTTCCCATTTTTATCCCTCCTATCCTCCCATCCTCACCATCTTCTGCTTCTCCCATTTACTCATGCCATGCTCTCCTCGTCACTCTTATTCCAACCTTCATTTTTTCCTCATTACTTTATTCCTACCTTCTCTTCTCCTTCACTCCACCGCTTGCTTTTATCTCACCCCTTGCACTCTCTTTCTACTCAAACTTCTTCCCTCCGCTGTCTGCCCACCTCGCGTCCTCCCTATATCCTTCATTCAGCTATCATTCCTCCATCTGCACCCTTTCTACTTCAGTCTCTCCCAGTCTATCACTCTTTCTCTTCATTCCTCCTTACGCGTTCCATAACATATGCTCCGCGACAATATGCTCCGACAGACAATTGCTCCGAAAAATGCGATCAAAATGCTCCGCGAACATTTGTCCGACGAAAAATAGCTCCGGCGACAATTTGCTCCCAGGCGACAATTGCTCCGAAAGGTGCGACAATGCTACGACGACATGCTCCGGCGAAACAAATCTCCGGTGACAAATACGCCGGCCGACAATTGCTCCGACATTTTGCTATTTAAGGTGTGGCAATTGCTCCGACAATTGCCCTTACTATAAATATTTGCTATTGCTGTTTGCTATCTATTGAGTACCCAATTTGTAAGCCCGTTTCCTCCATACATTGTCATTTATTTTTTATAGCCCTTCTATAATAATAAATTAAAATCTTCGGTTGTAAACTATCTATAGGGTTTTGGTTCAAATTTTGGCCGTTCTGAGTATTGTGTGTACGTATACAGTTATTCACAATCTTGAAACTTGAATTATTTAAACAAGGTGCCCCACACATGTTAACGGCAAGTGTCTGTAAATAATTATTATAGATAAAACTACTCATAATTCTAAAATTCGCTAACCTTTGGAAAGACAATTAATATACGGCGGCTTATTCTTGTAAGGATGTCTATGACGCAAGCCCTGGTTTGTTCATCGTTCCGTATACACGTGATCGATCAGCTAACAAGACAGAGTGCAAGTTCACTGGATGTAACACTCTCCGGCCAACTAACAAACATTTTTCACATTAGATTTGCGTTATTTAGATTTAAAAAAATACCCAATTAATACCGGATTGCTCACTTAATTCCGAAAATGCAAAAACACCCCCTCCCCCATGCGAACGCTTCGCGCCCTCACATTACGTTCCCACGATTGTAGATAATACCCCTCTCCAAACTCCCGGGGAAAAATCCCTGGACTGCTAAGTCTGTTTAGTATGTAATGATTTTGTAATGAGATTCCGAGAAAAAGAAAGCATAAATTCTTCAAGTCTGAACGGAAAATAAATAGTGTGATGAAATAAACTATTCTTTTATTATGAATCAAAATCAGTAAAGCAATTACACCACGTTGGCATAACACAGGAGCATAATGCGGCGAACGTGAGTGAAAACAAAAAGATATACTTAAATACGGAAATAAGTTTTTTACTTTCTCAGTATAAAGGGGTTTACTGTTTTTTATAGAATATGACATAGAACTTTTTATTCTAGCAGAACAAATGTACGTTAAAATTATGAGAATAAGCCTTGAATT
>JZLH01S0319654.1:39144-57611 GCA_001188425.1 Eucidaris tribuloides
TCCCATCCTCCTTCACCACCTTTCTACTTCACTCTCTCCCACCTACCACTCTCTGTCCCATCCTCCTTCACCACTTTTCTACTTCGATCTCTCCCATCTACCACTCTCTGTCCCATCCTCCTTCACCACCTTCCTATGTCACTCTCTCCCATCTACCACTCTCTGTCCCATCCTCCTTCACCTCGTTCCTACTTCACTCTCTCCCATCTACCACTCTCTGTCCCATCCTCCTTCACCTCCTTCCTACTTCACTCTCTCCCATCTACCACTCTCTGTTCCACCCTCCTTCACTCCACTGCGTATTCATTTGTCTACACCATCATTATTATATACAGATAACCAGCCTCCCATCTTCACCATCTGTAATATAACCTCCATTGAGCAATCTACTGACGTTAATAGCCCTTCTGCCACCGTCATCTGGTCAGAGCCGGTTGCCACGGACAATGCTGGCCCTCCGACGATCATCACCAATTACGCAGTAGGTAGTCAATTCCCAGTAGGAACAAGAGATGTAGAATATGTTGCTAGAGACTCATCTGGAAATAATGCAACATGTCAGTTCACTGTTGTTGTTAGAGGTAAGATTTCCCATCAATAAGAACAATTTAATCGTAATATAGCAGTGAGGTTTATTCTGCAGTTAGTATATCTATTTCATGAAAAGTACCGTATATCTGTCTGCGTTCAATTATAACTCGCTCCTACAATAAAGCTGTGATCATTTTGATGATGTGGCATTGATGGTTACTGAAATGATTATTCTTTAAAGCTATTTTCATCTTGTTTCATCACTTTTCCCATTCCTTTCTCATGTGCACCCATCCTCCCATTCTCCCCTCCCTTCTTCCCATTTTTATCCCTCCTATCCTCCCATCCTCCCATCTTCCTTTCTCCATTTTTACTTCATGCCATGCCTTCCTCTGTCACTCTTATTCCACCTTCATTTTTTTTCCTCAATTACTTTTTTCCCTTCCCTTCTCTCTCCTTCACTCCACCCCTTGCTTTATTCTCACCCTTTGCACTCTCTTTCTCTTCAACTTCTTCCCTCCCCTTTGCACCCTCCTCTCCCTATATCCTTCATTCACTATCATCCTCCTTCACCACCTTTCTACTTCAGTCTCTCCCATCTACCACTCTCTGTCCCATCCTCCTTCGGTTCCATAACATATGCTCCGGCGACAATTGCTCCGACAACAATTGCTCCGAAAAATGCGACAAATGCTCCGCGACATTTGCTCCGACGAAAAATGCTCCGACGACATTTGCTCCGGCGACATTTGCTCCGGCGATATTTGCTCCGGCGACAAATGCTCCGGCGACATTTGCTCCGGCGACAATTGCTCCGAAGGTGCGACAAATGCTCCGACGACAAATGCTCCGGCGACAAATGCTCCGGTGACAAATACGCCGGCGACAATTGCTCCGACATTTGCTATTTAAGGTGTGGCAATTGCTCCGACAATTGCTCTTACATATTTGCTATTGCTGTTTGCTATCTATTGAGTAACCCAATTTGCAATGCCCGTTTTCCTCCATACATTGTCATTTTAATTTTTTATAGCCTTCTATAATAATAAATTAAATCTCGGTTTGTAAACTATCTATAGGGTTTTGTTCAAAATTTTGGCCGGTTTCTGAGTATTTGTGTACGTATACAAGTATTCACATCTTGACTTGAATTATTTTTAAACAAGGTGCTCACAATGTTAACCAATGTCTGTAAATAGATTATTTATAGATAAAAACTTACTCATATATTCTAAAATTCGTAACGCTTTGGAAAAGACAATTAAGTATACGGCGCACGTTTGTAAGGATGTCTATGACGCAAGCTCCTGGTTTGTTCTCGTCCGTATACACGTGATCGATCAGCTAACAAGACAGAGTGCAGTTCACTGGGTGTAACACTCTCGGGCCAACTACGAAAACATTTTTCACTTAGATTTGCGTTATTTAGATTTTAAAAAATACCCAATTAATTCACCGGATTGCTCAACTTTAATTCCGAAAATGCAAAAACACCCCCTCCCCCATTGAACGCTTCGCGCCCTCACTTGCGTTGTCCCACGATTGTAGATAATACCCCCCTCCCAAACTCCCGGGGAAAAATCCTGCGTACTGCCTAAGTCTGTTTAGTATGTAGTGATTTTGTAATAATTTCCAGAAAGAAAGCATAAATTTTGCTTCAAGTCTGAAACGGAATAAATAGTGTGATGAAATAAACTATTCTTTATTATTGATCAAAATCAGTAAAGCAATTACACACACGTTGCATAACACAGAGCAGTAATGCGAACGGAGTGAAAACAAAAGGCCTTTTAAATACTGGAATAAGTTTTTTACTTTCTGCAGTATAAAGGGTTACTGTTTTTTATAGAATATGACATAGAACTTTTTTTATTCTAGCAGAACCAAATGTACGTTAAAATTATGAGAATAACCTTGGAATTCAGATATACAATTTACCTTGGAATTTACAATCTACTTTTATTTAAATTAGAATGACAGTGTATTGTAAATTGGGTTACTCGATAGTTTTTCAAAGCACTTAACGAAAGTTTTGTGTCACAATTTTTCTGGGCTTCATTTTGAGAACTTATCAATGACACCAATTGCAGGCAGAACCATATAGCTCTGATTTTTTTTTAAACTGGAAACAATGATAATGCCTTTATCGATTTAAAGAAAATAAGTATACTCTATGTAGAATTGAGGAATGCCCTGAAACAAGCTTGTACAGATTTTGAATCACGAACAACAAAGAATATTGTTGAAGACCATGATGGGGAAATGTGGCCAGATTGAAGTATCATGTGATACAGATTACAACTATGCAATATTCGGTATGAGGAGTAACGGACTAACAAGACAAAAAAAAAATGCCTACTATACAATGAAAGGGAGAGCGAAAGGAGGTAAAATAAAAACGAACAGTTTGCCTTGTTGAACTAAGATTACATTTAAGCAATGCCAATCATCAATACCATGACAATACCATTTAACCTTGTTCTTGCAACATAACGGTGATCTTTTATCTGTAATGTCACTTCCAAGAAAGTTTCAGAGACTTGGATTAGTGTGACTAAGCATGATCTGAGTAGAATGAGATTGTGAGAAGGGGTAAATTAAGGTTTATCGCTCAATTTGTATTTTTGCGATTGACCAAAAGTCACCGGAGCATTTGTCGCCGGAGGAATTGTCAGCGGAGCGATTGTCGCCCTAGAAATTGTCTCATATTTGGAACAAATGTCATCGGAGCTAATGTCGTTGGAGGAATAATTGTAACTGGATGAATTATCGAAACTTTGGAGCATAATTGTGTAAGAGCAATTGTCACACCTTAAATAGCAAATGTCGGGGCAATTATCGCCGGAGCAATTGTCTTACATTTGGATTAAATGTCGTCGGAGCAAATGTCGTGGGAGCAATTGTCGCACCTTAGGAGCAAATGTCGCCGGAGCAATTGTCGTACCTTTGAATTAAATGTCGTAGGAGCAATTGTCGTACCTCAGGGACAAATGTCGCCGGAAAAATTGTCGCACCTTAGGAGCAAATGTCGCCGGAGCAATTGTCGTACCTTTGGATTAAATGTCGTCGGAGCAAATGTCATAGGAGCAATTGTCGTACCTCAGGAGCAAATGTCGCCGGAGCAATTGTCGCACCTTAGGAGCAAATGTCGCCGGAGCAATTGTCGCCGGAGCAATTGTCGCCGGAGCAAATGTCGCCTGAGCATTTGTCGCACCATAGGAACTATTGTCGCCGGAGCAAATGTCGTCGGAGCAAATGTCGCCGGAGCATTTGTCGCCGGAGCCTTTGTCGACGGAGCATTTGTCGCCGGAGCATTTGTCGCACTTTAGGAGCAATTGTCGCCGGAGCATTTGTCGCCGGAGCAAATATCGCCGGAGCAAATGTCGCCGGAGCAAATGTCGCTGGAGCATTTGTCGTCGGAGCAAATGTCGCCGGAGCAAATGTCGCCGGAGCATTTGTCCCGGAGCAAATGTCTCGCAGCATTTGTCATATTTTTCGGAGCATTTGTCGCCGGAGCATATGTCGTGTCACCCCTCCTTCACCACCTTCCTACTCCACTCTCTCCCATCTACCACTCTCTGTCCCATCCTCCTTCACCACCTTTATACTTCGATCTCTCCCATCTACCACTCTCTGTCCCATCCTCCTTCACCACCTTCCTATGTCACTCTCACCCATCTACCACTCTCTGTCCTAACCTCCTTCACCACCTTCCTACTTCACTCTCTCCCATCTACCACTCTCTGTCCCATCCTCCTTCACCACCTTTCTACTTCAATCTTTCCCATCTACCACTCTCTGTTCCACCCTCCTTCACTCCAAAGCGTATTCATTTGTCTACACCATCATTATTATATACAGATAACCACCCTCCCATCTTCATCATCTGTAATATAACCTCCATTGAGCAGTCTACTGCAATAGCCCAGTTGACCTCTCATTAAGATCTCAGAAATTTGGGGGTGGTGATATGTTAAGTTATTGCAACAATTCAATGTTTAATATTCAAGTTCTGCACATATTAGGTTTTTTTTTTTTAATTCGTGAAACTTGCAATTAAACAATGAAATATATCAGTGGCTAGAAATGAAATGTAGAAAATGATTTACAAGTGATAACCCCCTTGAGGATGACAGGCTTGTACCAAACCCTAGTACATGACACATTCAGAGATGCTTCCACACTGAAGCCCAGAAACTGTGCTAACTATTAACTGTAACAGTTACCGGTATTGCCTAGAAATGGCTGTATAATAAGTATCCTTCCTACTCAAAATTATTGCAACATACACTGCAACGTATGCATTTTGAGTTGATAGGGTCTTTCTATAATGATGTCCTAATAAAGAAAATAACGAATTGTTCGGAAAGAAATCAATGAATATTCCTTCTCCTTTCTTCTCCAGGGCGGAGAGATTATCAAATGCAGACGCACCCATGACAGAGGGGCTGAAAAATAAATTTAAAAATTGTTCGGCTCCCTATAGGGGTAGGGTGTTTATTCACACTAGCATCATAATTTGTTTTCATATTTCGTGTGAAATAGTTTTGATGGTTTAGAAAGACTTTCAACAAACGAAAAATATCTTTATGTTCCTCTGAAGTGGTCTCAGAAAGAAGACCACACTCCGCGAAGAAGAAAGCTCCTCCTATCTTCATAAGACAGTGATAAGGAGGATAAGGCTACTAATTAAAGATGATGGCCTTATCTCCATATCATTATATTCAATGTCCTGAAAAGTAGCATGGAGGTAAATTTTAGGATGTTGGCAATAGTAAAACACCTTTAGAATTAAGAAAGAATGAAAAATTATAACTTGAAGAGGCCGTATCTAAAGTATGGGGCGTATCCTCCTTAACACTGTCTTATGAAGATATGAGGCGCTTTCTTCTTCGCCGGATGTGGTCTTCTTTCTGAGACCACGTCAGAATAAAATATTGACGGTTTTTGTTGGTTGGAAGTCTTTCCAAACCATCAAAACCATTTCACGCGAAATATGAAACCAAATTATAATATGAATTAACACCCTACCCCTATAGGGAGGAGAAAAAATGTTAAAGTTTATGTTACAACTTGTCTGTCGTGGATGCACCTGCATTTGATAATCTCTCTGCCTTGGAGAAGAAAGGAGAAAGAATATTCATTGATTTCTTTTCAAATAATTTGTGATTTTCCAATCATAAATTTCATTAGGACATCATCATAGAAAGACCCCTTTAACTCAAAATGCATGCATTATAGTGTATGTTGCAATACCTTTGAGTGGGCAGGGTATACATTTTGGCTGTTTGTGGGTATGTGATGTAGTAATGGACTAAAAACGAATATCTTGCCGAAACACTATTTTACTTTCAAATGATCAGTTAGTGTTTTAAAAGATTCAAAATGCAGGGGAACCTAGTTTTGCTATGTCCATATTCCCCCATAGACTCTTGTAATACAAATAATAATGCACCTGATGAATAAGTCGCTTGTGATGATTATCTTTCCAATGCCAGTATAATATTATTTTTGTCTATTTCAACCCTATTATGTAGCTGAAAATGCTGATATCAAATTTTGATGTTATTTTTCTAAAATTGAACCTTCGCAATGTTATACAGTGTCTTTAATTCATTGTCATTCCTAGGTCCAGAAGTACTGTGTTTTGATGCCCTCATAAAACTTGTTCATCACAGCTGTTTCCAGGGTGGTCTCACTGGGTCCCATAGAAGTAACACCTGGTGTATGTGTGTGTGTGTGTGTGTGTGTGTGTGTGTGTGTGTGTGTGTGTGTGTGTGTGTGTGTGTGTGTGTGTGTGTGTGTGTGTGTGTGTGTGTGTGTGTGTGTGTGTGTGTGTGTGCGTGCGTGTAGTGTGTGTGGTGGGGAGGAAGGAGGGGGTAAGGGGGCAAAAATCACATCGTCTTCTTTATAAACTTGGATGTTCAGGTTTCAACCAACACCTGGGAGAATCAACTGCATGGCAAGGGAATGGAAACTTTGAAATGGTTCATGTGGCTCCACTAGTGCCTAGATATTTGGCTCCAAGGGCCAAAACTATGTACAATTGATGACACATTCACTAGGGGTACCACAAAGGTTTGCTTGAGCTCAGGTGAGCGTCTTGCCCTAGGGCTCGTGTCTGGTTGTAATAACATAATTAAATTCAATTTTTCAGATGTAATGACAAATTACCCTTGATACATTTCACCTTCATCTTATTTCAGGATTTTTTTATGTGAAATTTTGTCAAAATTTACAATCATGATGTTTTGTAATTAAATATATTTTTATTTCAGATGAGGAGAAACCCCGCTTCCTCAATTGCCCTCCTGGCATTACAACAGCTCAAGATCATGGCGAGGCATACGCCACTGTGACCTGGGATCCACAACCTGTTGATAATGTCAACATTACAGCAATGAATGCGTCTCACAAAAATGGCACACAGTTCAATCTTGGCACGTACAACATCACCATTTCAGCGCACGATGCTGCAGGCAACTCTGAACTCTGCTTATTTAGTGTTACTGTTTTGGGTACGTTTAATTGAAGTGTAACTTCTGCAGTAATCTTGGTGATTCTGTAAGGCCTAGTGTGATTGCAGTCGGGATTGCCAGTGTTTCTGATTGTCAACAACAACAACAAAATGGGGTGCCGAAATTTACGCACAGCCTGATTTTGCACATAAAGTATATGCATGCCGCTATTTTTGGACCATGTGCCGCGGCTTGAAGGAGTTTTTGCCGTGGATTGGATTTTGCTGAAATAATGATTTTTTCAGGTTTTGCATTGTAAACCACCAAAAAGTTGTTTGGCAGGCACTCCAATTTTTTGCTTGCCAAATGAAATGGAAAACCGCCAAATTTGGGTTTTTTGGCAGGTAAACAGCCAAACTGGCAACCTTGATTGCAGTGAGGCAAAAGTATCTGGAGCCCCACGTTTTATACTTAATTATAGGCCTAGTACATCACACTTCTTTTTTTAATCTCCATATGTATTGAAAATTCCTTGCCTCATACAATGAAGAAGCTTAATAGCATATTTTGCAGCCATATTGGGCCGTGTGCATAAAAAGTAGTAATTGCTTTTTCTAGCCTTTTGCTTGAATCCATACGCATAAAAATTAGGAATTGCTTGCAAGCACAGATTCCCGCTTGCCTGCAAAAACATTTTGAAACAAAGGTTGTTCTTGACAACCTGATAGTTTGCCCGAGGTTTGCAGGTTTGTCCGGTATGACAAAAACAAGAATATGCAAATTGATTCCAACCATCATATACTCCAGAAATAATCAGGAGACTCGTTCCTCGATGGTCACATAAAGAAATATCCATAAATTTGTATACATTAATGAAGTGATCTTTCGTAACTCCCATGACAGGAAATGCTTCTCCTCTCACGCGTAATATTTTAATACATTATACGAAACCCGCCTTTGTGCTCCCATGAAAGTAATAGACCGTATACATAAAAACACTTGCTAACATCCTGCAAGCCAAAGATGGATTTCAAGCAATTGCTTTTTTCGTATGCATAACATTTTGCTTGTGTTCAAACCGTTTTCTTGCCATTCGTGAGCAATTCCTACAAGGTCTCCACAACCATACAATAGCAACGTCACGGCGGTGCGAACAACAACAAAGGCCAGATCTGCACGAGTCGAATACGTATGGGAAGAAGCCTCCCATCTTCACAACTCGCGGTCAACGTACATAAATACATTTTGAAAGACGCAACGTACCTCTAGGATTGAGTTAAATCTTTAACCCCCTTCCTGAAATATTTTCCCCCAATTTTTTCTTGATATACCAGAAATAGTATTTCTTGATTTATTATGCTTTTGTGCAGCTTTGGTTTGCGTCTAAATACTACGTAGCATTTAGGGTCGGCGAAAAATACTTTTTTTCTCTGATCGACTTGGAACTCTCAGGGAAATTTCTTTGGCGTATAGACTATTATATATCCTAAAGTATCAGCACGATCAGAGGATGTTTCACCCACGGCCAGCTAAATCTTCTCACGGAATGCCCCCCCCTATACTCTGTATTAAGAGCTTATAGACCTTATTATAGGGCTTGGTGTGATTTGCCTCCGGTGGCGCGTGTATATTAAATATTACCTCCTCATTTTAAGTGTGTGCAGCCCCTTTCAATAAAAGCATTTATACTACATAATAATTTAGATGTTTACCTGTAAATTGTTTTCTTTATTATTGTACTAGTTGTTTTACGAACCACTCAAGTCGGCTCAGCTCTGGTTAATGTATCTTTGGTAGCGGGTGCAAAAAAAAAGTAAAACACCCCTGATATTTCGCATGAACTAGCACTGCACATCCCTGATTTCTCTGATTTTCTGAGAAAATAACGCGGAGGGGACGCCTCCTCTGCACCCCACACCATCCCTGAACGGTAATCCGCGCGGATGGGGGGAGGGAAACGAGGCGTCGGGACATTCTCTGCGCGCGAAAAATTAGACCGACACGGCGACACGAATATCAAGATGCGCCCGCCCCCCTACAGATTTTCGCGTCCTTTTACTAAATCCTGTTAACATTTGTTTGTTTTCAATGTGGACTTGTGGATGTCGGTTTTGGCTAGCGATTTTTTTTTTGTTTTGCGGGGGGCGGGCCGGGGGCAGCGCAACAAATTGATATACTTGCGGCCCCCCTGCCCCACCCCTACTTATCGGATGTGTTTGGCTTTCTGTTTGGGCTAGTGTTAAACAATTTTTGCCAGGCAAAACTGACGCGTTTCACGCATTGTGGTCTTGTAGTTAGCGATTTCTGCCCATGCATATTCCTCCTCCCCGCCGTTTGGCCCCACCATACATCCAAGATCCCTATTTTTTGTGGTCAGCCAACAGCCGAGAAAACTGGGGGGGAAGGGGGAGGGTAAGGGGTATTTAAATATTTTTTTTAATTCCAATTCTGGTCCACATATTTTTTGCGCTTCACAGCTCGGCCTCAGCAGCTGGCGTGGGGGGGGGCTGCCATGAAACATTTGTTATAGAATCATGATTATACTGGAAAAGTGGAACGATGTTTTTTCTGTATAAAATGTTTGTCTATCGTAAAAGGGGTTACAAAAGGGAGTGTTGGCAACCAACACCCCACCCCCTCCCGCGTTCGCGTATGCCTCCAGGGCATGTTAGATCAGCAGATGGGGCCATACAGCAGGAACAGCCCGCCGGCACTAGCTGACACACACAAAGATTCTCATTCCAATTCCAGATCCCAAATTTTTGCCGGCCAGCCCAGCCTTCGAAAAGTTCGTTCACAAGGGTGGCCGGTGGCCTGGTGGGGGTAGGGGTAGAGTTGTGAAATTTGCATTCAATTCCAGAGTCCCCATTTTTTCCCGGTCAACCGCCATACTCAGCAAGGGGGCAAGAGAATTTTTTTCTTTTTAATTAAATCGTGTTCTCACGGCTTTTTTTAAAATTGTGTAGTGTTTTTTCATTAATAAAAGGTTTATTTAACAGTAAAAGGGAAGTTAGCACAGGAGAAGGGGTTTTGTTTGACAAATCAACACCCCCCCCCCCTGCATTCATGTATGCCTCCAGGTCATGTATAGAAATAGGGGTGGAGGCCAATCAGCAGGCAGAGAGGGGTGTGTGCATGGGTGCAACATGGATAACCCTCGATCCTCAATATTTTCCAAAAAAACAGAAATCAGGGGGTTTGCGTGTAATTTATGAAATTTTAGGAGTTTTTAAACTTTTTTATTTACTTTTACCCTGCACTGCCTTGCGTTGGTAACACTGTACTATCTAGAAGAAAACAATTTACAGGTAAACTTATTACATTATGCTAGTATTAATGCTGTTATGAAAGTGGTACACACACTTAAAATGATGGGGTAATATCTTATAAGTAATAATACCATAAAGCCCTATAGGTCTATATACTCTATATAGGGCTATGGTGCAATTTCATGTAAAAATTTTACTGCCGTGGTGAACATCCTCCGATCTTACTGATACTTTAGGATAAGATAATTCATGTCTTAGTGCGCGGAAATTTCGCTGGAGAGTTCCAACGTCGGATCAGAGAGGGAAATAAAAAATTTTTCGTCCCACCCTAACGAGCATGGACATGTTTTAAACTCGAATGTCATAATTAAGCAAAAGCACTCAAGCTGGTATTGAGGAGCTTGACAAAACCCGAGCAAATTCTTGTCAGAACACGGAAAAGGTTCTTTTTATGAATACGTTTTTTCTTTCTTTCACCTGTTGCATGAGCTTGATTTTGCTTGACAACCAATTGCTGGTGCTTGAAGCAATTCGCAATTCCTACTTTTTATGCATACGGCCCATTGTATCAGTAGGTCTTCCTCTTCCTCCTCTTCCTCCTCTTCCTCCCCTTCCTCCTTCCTCCTCTTCCTCTTCCTCATCTTCTACTTCTTTGTCTTCTTCTTTCTCTTTCTCTTCCTTTTCTTCCCCTCCCCCTACCATGTTCCTCTTCCTCTTCTTTTTCTTCATCTCCTTCTTCATCTGACTTTTCCTTTTTTGTTGTTGTTGTATACTCCCCTCCATATACCTGCTTCCTACTCATCTTCTAACCAGAGATGGAGTTGAGGCCAGATTTTGCTGGCCTTGGCCTCGGACCGAGTCACGTGTACAAAATCCATGGGAACAATATTTTTCCAGCGACCGTGTGACTCGGAACTGTTGACTTTCACTCCATTCCTGCTTCTCACCCATGTAATGTGTCATTTCCACACACATCCTTAATTCTTAACTAAGTCCATCTATTGTATCCTTTGATTTTAGATCGTGAGAATCCAGTATTGACTGACTGTCCCATCGATATGGTGCTGGTACTCGCCAATGGTACGAATACAGCGATAGCAACATGGACCCCTCCTACAGCTACAGACAATTCAGGCGAAGATTTAACACCATCACTTCTTGAAAACAGTCTTACATCAGGCAGCGCCTTTCCAATGGGATCCACTACTATCACCTACTCTGTGTCAGACTCCTCAAGAAATGCTATGAATTGTTCCTTCATTGTGACTGTAGGTAGGTATGATGACAGATACAAATGGATATGTAGGTTTCTTTTCTTGTTATCCTTCCTCTACAAGATTTGTAATAAATTTAATTTGGAGGTTTGAATTGCACTTATTCAGATTCAAGATATTGACATATGGAAGGAGTAGTGAGGTTTGGATGTTAGTTGCATTCCCCACCACTAGAAGTGTTGTAGAAGGAAGTAGAGATTTACAAATAGTTCAGAGAAACTACCAAAACCTTAACTATTACTACGACACGTACTGCTACTACTACTGCATCTACTATTACTACTACTATTACTAGTTAGTAGCAGCAGCAGTAGAAGTAGTAGTAGCCCTATTTATGATGTAATCTTGCTGATTTTTTTTTTTGGGGGGGGCATATCTTGTAAATTATGCACTACATTTAGACCGTACCATAATTATTGGATAGAACTAATTTATTGACCACAAAGGCAAAATTGCACAACTTTAACATAACGATTTAAAACATATGAAACCATTTACAAGGAAAAACAAAAACAAGTGGATAGCCTACATACTTTGTTTTAATTCAGCACGTTAATTCTATAATTAGATCTTCCATTAGTAAATGATTTACTGGAAATTAATATCCCATTCATATCAAAACATATAGTCAACGGGCCATTGCAGTAGCCTATCTACATGCCCGCAAACCTGTACTGTTTGCTGGCTTTTTATGTTCAAGTCTTGGGCATCTTTTTTCAAAAATCGGACATACTGTTACGACGCTGCACAACTTTTTATACATGCATGTTAGCTCCAAATCTGCTCCAAAATGTGATTTTTGTGTACAAAATTAATGCAAATTGTGTTTTTTCAGTTCACATAAATATATATATTTTCACATTTAGTAGCTACAATTAATTAAAAAAGATATATGCCAAACCAAATCGTAAACTTGTCTGTACATGTGCACAGTACATGCTGGATTCATTTCCAGTAGCTGATGTAGCCATATAATCTACTCACCAAAAGAAAGAATGCTTTCATTTATCAACAGGGATTTACTAGTCTATTGCAATGAAATAGTCACATTGTACTCTTGTAATTTTTGGAAATTCAAAAATCAGTTTACCAAACCCCCAATCATTTCCATTCACTCATAGTTGAAATGAATTACTGAAAAACATATAAAAAGTGCATATCAAGCTGTAATTTTAGATTTTATGATCCCCATACACTAAAACTTCAAATATGCTTATTTTTGGCCAGAAATAGCACTCAAACAAGATAAGACTTTGTTCTAGGTCTAAATAATTGGAGGATTCTTATCCAGCAGCTTAACCCTATTTTACCTGGGCTATTTCAGACCAGGTTTTTTACTGGGGGGTCAATTTGACCCCCCCCCCTTCAGATCTCGGCCGCCGATCGCGCAATCGCCACGAAAATTTGCATGCGCATGGAGCCGGATGTAAACTACACGACTGTATAGTAAAAATTTTCACAAAAAATATTGTTTTCATTTTTTAAGTAATTAATTATGCAAATAAGTGTATGCAATTATGGTTTTGCCTATAATCACTACAATAGCGTAGTAGAAATCTAATATTTGTGTGAAACTATTCATTCTGACATTTCTCATCACAAAAATCATCATGCAAAAAATTGACGCGAATTGGAATTAATTTTCTTATGTTATTTATTGTTTTGTGAATTTCTTAATGTATTTCTTTGTTTTCTCGACTTTTTGTTTTGATTTTGTCGATGAAAATTTTGTTAGGGCACTTTTGCAATCATAAACAACATAAAAATTAATTCTTTCAACCAGTAAAGCAAAAATAATTATATTTTATGATTTTGGCTGAAAACCACAATTTCATTGATTTTGCTAACAAAATCCACGTTTTTGAGGCGATATTGGTGGGTTGAAACTGCTGTATCAAAAGTATGGCGCGGAGGCGGTCTGTAACGGTAAAATCCGATTTTTCGACGAACAAAGTCTCAAAAGAGCAACACAGACCTGAAATAAAGTCAGCGAGCGAACTGCTGATCAAAACATTTTTGCAGGCCGGCATGGGTCGGAAATTCTCGTCCGAGGGGGGGCAATGACACCCCCCCCCCCAGTTAATCTAGGGTTAACCCTTCACTCGCTACGGTTGACCACTGTCACCAACGCTAACTCGCTGCCGTCGACTCTGTTGACAGTCTGCATGCATATGAATATGGCTTATTCAATCGTACTAGAACAATGCATTTCCTGTTCTTTCATCTATTCACACCTCTCCCCCGGTACTAATCAGCCTTCCGGTTGCTAAGGCCTTTTTAGCCCACTTACGTAACTTTCATAACAAACAGCCTCTCGGTGACGCGAGGCTCTTCCATTTACCGGACAATTCTTTCTAAATTTATATCTCGCGTGTTAATCATTTGATTTTGTTGTGGATTTCTGGTCATATTTCCTTAGTATCAAGCTAAACATGTAGCAAAAATCTCGTCGATACTTTTCAGTATTTCATGCGAAAATTGAAGAAATACATTTCAGACAGCCGATTTTGAAAACTGTAACACGTGCGTTTGCAAAATTATCTTGAGGTGGAATGTATGTACAAAACATTCATGCCTAACATAATATGGAAGTTTCTACTTGTACAAATGACCAAAAATATCAAAAAATGCCATTGACTGACGTCCTTCTGTGATGAAACTGTAACATTATGCAGGGGTGTATCCGAGATTTTTTTCTAGGTGTGTCGTGACCATAATATTTTGGACCTTTTTCACAATGAAATAACAGCACGAATTCCTGATCAATGTTTTTTGATGTCGCTGAAAAACCCTAGGGGAAAAAATATGTCTGTGATAAAAATGTGGACCTTTTAGATTTTTAGGGAGTTTAGTGGGGGTTCGTAAAAACCTCCTGACCCCCCTTGATTACACTCATGTTAGGGAGGTATTGCTATTCATTATTGCGCAGCTGTGGCATTTCTGGTATGTTTCTGCATACGTAATGAGCATGTACCATGGCAACTGATTGCAAAGATCGGGGGCTCTCTCATTTGTTTTTAGAACATGCGTTTCATTTAATAAATAAAAGTAAATATTCGAATAGTTATGAATGTTAACTAACGACAGGTCCGTAATAAACGTTTGTGACCCTCAAAAATAGTAATTACAGCACCTTCTACAATATTTCCACTAGTTTGTTATCATTAAAAAGTACCCGCTCTCAGGAAAAGGAGTCCCCCGAGAAAGTCTATACGTCGGTAAATTGTAAGAAATCAGGATGGGCTGATATTCTCCATAGTGATAGTTAAAATTGTAACACAGACGTTTGCAAAATCATTATGAGCTGAAATACAGAATGTATATTCTAAACATTCATGTCTAACAAGATATGGAAATTTTAACTTGTACAAATGGCCAAAAACATCAACAAATTGTAATTTACGGACGCACTTCTGTGATGAAACCGAATCATTCTGGAGGTCAGACAATCATGTGCATAGCTCGTTTATTTGTGCATTTATTTTCCTGATTTTTTCGTTACAATGAAACACTCTACGCAACCTGTATGTACCCGATACTTTGAAAAAGAGCGCATCATTTCTAGACACGGACTATTTCAAAGTCGACCTTTTCCTGGAGTTCACTTGATGCAAAGCAATGTCCACGGCGTCCTGTTATGTAATCCAATTAATTTTGCTTAACAACGGAGGGAGAAACCGCTTAGCAACCGGAAGGCTGTAATAATGCATTGTAAACACAGCAAAAAAAAAGAAGCTACCTCCTCTTTCAAAATACCATAACTTTTTAAAGAAACGGTTTTGAGCAAAAAAAATTGCCAAGGGTGTTTCTGCACTAATTGACTAACTTCTATGTGAAAATGTGATTGATCCATCAAGTCATGCATGAGTAAGCACGTATAAAAGCACAAATGACACTTTTCAAAATTCACATGGGTTATTTTGAGGGATTTGTGATGCAGGATTTGGACAAATTCTGCTTTGGTTGAATGGTTAAGCGCTATTTATGTTAATCATCTATCGTTTGACCCCGTCACACTTTTTTGGCACTTTCGCATATTTTACACTTCAGTGAGCTCAATTTAAAAAGTTCCACCCTTCCTCAATTTTGAAACTGTAAAGTCCATAAAGTTTAGTGAAAAAAATGAAATCGGATATTTTTCAGCAAAATGTATCAGTACATGCTGTATGAACATAAGAGGTTATAACCATATCATGGTTGAGTGAATACACTTTATAAGTAAAGCAAAAACTACCATTATTGACCATTTCTTTTGGCATAAGAATGCTCCTGTGACTTTTGAAAAAGTGGCAGTTTTTGCCTTTATGCATGCTCATCATGCAATGGGCTTGACGACTTATCCATTTTCAGCACAGATGTTAGTCAAATTGGTGTAGAAAAGTTCCTTTCTGAATATTTTGCTAAACTATTTGTTAAACAGTTATGGTAGTGTGAATAAAGGGGGTAGTTACTCTTTGGTTGTGTTTAGTATCGGGTCACTCATCATGAGTGGGCCATGTTAACATGCATTGTTTTTAGACGATTGAAAAATCATCCAGCAGCCTAGGTATTCATATCACTTGTTTCAAATCAGACTTTTCAGAAAGATGATTTCATTTGTCTTTTGTTTTTACCATAACGCTTAAACACATGTATGGCTCTAAAATAAACTTTTTTGGCATGCTATTTATGTAAGTGTTTGATACTAGCCTAAAAAGTTAACCAATAACTTGAAATTCAAATTTTCTGATATTTAATCAGTGACATCAAAACGCACAGTCAATTAAGAAATCTGTCTTTTTCAAGATTTCTTTTTTAATTTACTCCAAAGAACGAGCAAAGAATTTGGGCTGTTTTCATCCAAAAATAAATGAACTGGACTTCTAACAAATTCCAAGGTCTAAAAGTAATGTTGAAATTGATGTTTCATGCCTGCTAGCCAAAATGACCATATCTCCATCCAGAAAAAAAACAGCTGGCCCACCCTAGTTGGTATAATGATAATATTTAAACATTGATGTAGAAACAGAAAGAGGAAGAGAAGTGTTGTGACAATGTGATAGCATTATTCTGATTTAACATTTGTTTAGCAAAAAAAAACTACTGTAGTTTTATAAAAATTTATCGTTAACACTGTACTGGTCATGAATGTTCATTTTCAATACTAATACTGTGTGTAAAATTTCCCAAAGAAGGAAGTACATGCAAGATCTCTGCCATGAATATGAAGATGCAACATTGTATGTAGTTTGTATCCAAAACTATTAATTGACTGCTAACGAAGCTGTCTACAGTGACGTAGATTTGTAAGTCTGTTAACTTTGTTTTTCGATTAATTTAGTAGCAGAAAGTTACCATATTGTATTCACATAGCAGGAATGCCACTCTCACGCATTTTGGCCGTTTTGTTTTTTTTAGCTTTCTCATCAAAATTTTGGTCGGATTTATATCATGGCTTTTCATGTGATCTCAGCTTTTTGATTCTTTGGTTCTCATTGAGCTTCATGTAGTCTCAAGCAAATTCATTCTCTGAGATTGGCACTCTTTTCATAGAATATTTGCAAGGAATTTGGAATGACAAAACATGCCGTTTGAATAATAGTGTAATATATTTGTACAGTAAGACAAATAATACTGAGTACTAGTTTAACATTATAGATTGACTACCTAATATTAACATATTTAGGGGTAAACATACTGCTATCAAAAAGCTATCAAATATTATTGAATATGATTAGCACTGCAGCAGTTTCATAACATTGGTGAAAAATGAAAATATATACATGCTGCAGTGTTTACTACAGCATGTTCTTCTTGATCTTAAGCTCGGACATCAGTTTTTTTTCGCTACAGCGAGCGATATCTTTCAGATGCGGTTGACACCAGGCAGGTCTGTCCTTGGCTCCAATACTTCAAGGATAGCCATTGCGAACCTGAGGGCTGCCATGATGTAAGCTTTGATATCCGTTTCGGGAAAGTGTTATTGGTGTGACATTACCAGAGACCCCATCAAGCCGGCCTTCCTGACATGGCTCCATCAGGAGGTCATTGTATCTACGTCAGTGAGTATACAGGTGGATAGAATTCACGAAAACAACGACCTAGAATCAACGGGTTGGAGTTGGGCTGAACTTAAGGCCGTAAGTTTCACGAATGACTCAACCTACTCCAGCTTAACTTGATCAACGAAGTATCGAAACTATCGTTCAAAGTAATCTCAATTATAGACCTGTTTCACGGGTAATTGGTGATCATTCGGTATTTTTCATTATTATTCGGAATGTTTACATGTGTGCAAAATCTCATAGACTAAATTTGGGTCAAATAAGTTATTTTTACTAATGGCCAACAATGTGATATTTCGGAAATATGATATCAATGTTTTTACTGCTCAATCAATAAAATCTAGCCCCGGATTTCATAGTCTAAACCTCATTTTTTTCCTTTTAAAGAGTGTTTGCTTTGAAATTTTTGAATCGTGTCTGTTTCTCTTTTGAACTAACTAATATTACAGAAGCAAGTTTTGTTTTATTAGCACAATTAGTAATAAATTAGGATTATAACTCAAATTCAAGATTTTGATGTGGAATTTTAGATTGCGCTGGAATGTAGGATAGGTTCTTAATTATGCAGTATGTGATGACGCTGAGGTATTTCAGGTGTATGTTCATTGTATCTAGAAATTTGTTAAGCATGCACTCTATAAATATTGAATGATCGTCAATAACAATTAGCATTCTGCTTGACACATGCGCACCGCGGATTCTTGTGGTGACGTGCAGAGACAATAAGTTAGAAGCTGCTTCTCAGAGACCCAAGCATTTAAATAAAACAAAAATAAATAAATTAAAAAAACAAGACTAAAAAAAAAAAAAGAAAACAAAAAAAATTAATAAAAAAAATAAAATATTATAAAAGAAAAAATAGTTAAATAAAAAAAATAAAAAAAAATACTA